>JBBPTY010000870.1:0-12974 GCA_038094335.1 Tylopilus aff. striatulus | reverse complement strand
CCCTATGTTACGATGTCGCTGATATACTATAGTATTGTATTTCATATGTATTAGTGATCCTACGCACGGCACGTGAGGCCGAGCGTAGCTTGTATCTGTTTGGTCGTACTCGCAGACTCAACAGTTTTAATTGACAACCAGGCGTGTACTTCAAGTTGGGCAACACAATCAACTCCACATTCCGAGACCTTGTCACCTTAGCATCATCAATACTGGAGTTGACACGTAGTTCAAACGTTCGAGTTCTGACACTCGTCTTTTCCGAGTCGAATTAAGCTCGAGCTCAGTCTAGCGTAGAATCTTGTCCTACGAAGGTAATCTACAATGATTGACACAGTCCTCATCGTTACCACCGTTCGACATTACTCCCCCTTCCGGTCGCTTACCAGTCGTTAGACTGATGATCACTACGTCATCTAAGTTCTGCACGGACATCGCTAAGACGAACATCCTGTTCGGCTGGCAGTAGTGGTTACTCCGCCAAGCAGGCCCTTAAATATTTCAATCCTCGAGCTCAAGGTTGGTCATTGTTCCATTTCGGCATTCCTCGCCTTTCACAGTGCACTGGCAGGCCCTGAATATTAGTGCCACAAGTCTTATCGGAACAAAGCAGCAATAAGTTGCGCGGGCTCATCTACCTTGGAGTGATATCGCGTCCTCGTACTAGGTCGAGTACGTTGGGCTGCTACATCTTACAGATCTGGATAATGCTCCATCTGCATATTCCCCTCGCAGGGTGATTTTCAATCGCGCCATTAGACGAAAATGGTGATCAAGGGTTTGGAAACCAGTGAGAGGTCATCATGATATCGCCGTTTGGCCGGCTTAGGCTGCACCACGGCAATGCGAAACTTGTTCTCTGTCTATCAATGGGCAGATTGAATCCGCACAAAGCTTCAAACCCCATCTCAGTCGAATGGGCGGAAACTTTATTGAGCTGCGCAAAGGGGACACAATTAAGAGATGCCAAAGTTGCATGTAGGAACAAGATTATTGCCAGTACAGTAACAAAGTCGTCGGATTGGGTGATGGACCGTGCAGCAGCCAAAACTTTCATAAGACGTCAAACGCGGTGCTCTTCCAGCCAGGACACTTCTTCTCTTCTGCTACTTTTCGCTGCACAGTCTCCCTGAACGACAACACCTGCTGTACTGCTTCGTGACTCGCATCCTTGACACGATCTGCGGTGTCCTTTGCTTCTTCAGTGATGGCGGGCACCTCAATATCAGGGACCCTCTCCGTCACCGGCTGAGAATTATACCCAGAGGGACCATGCTTTTCTCCTGGAAGAATCTGGGGTTCAGCACCCAACGCGATGGCACCACCACCCTCTTTTCCTTCTTTGATGAGTCCGGTACCAGTCGCCTTCCATCCACTCAGCAGACCACCCTTGAGCTTCCTGAGGTGGCCAATTTCACTCCAGACGGCTGCTGAAAACGATGCCCCAGGCCCTAGGCCAGTATCTTCAAACACTTCCGAACGTTTCGAGATATCAAAAGCGATGGCATCTGCAAAATCAAAGACACCCTTTATGTGCTCCTCAAGCGTTCGCTCAATCGCATCTCGGAAGCGGTGCAAGAGCATCGGTTTGAACACTGACGCAATGACACGGTGGTTGCTCTCCTTAATGTTGAATTTGATATCATTCGATAACTTGACCTCCGCGCGGTCCACCTTGAAGAAGCGTTTGCATTGCTCGCGTTCCGCGAGGCCTTGATCCGTGGCCGGAATCAACCTAAACTTGAAATCGATATCGAGGCCTTGTGCGGGAAGGTCAAACTGCATGATGCCGGTGAGGATGTTCGGACCAAGAGTGGACTGTTTGTCCTTGTAGTAGAAGGAAACGTCCCGTAGGGCGAGTTGAATGGCTTGTAGACGTATGTGAGTGAGCGTCCCAAGTGCGGCCTTCACTAAAGAACTCTCGCCAGGGGCCGTGATCTCGATATCTGTGATGTTTCGTATATATGCGTGGCCAGGAAGAAGGCGGAGGGAAGAGATATCGAATTTCTCAAGAATGAACTCGACCTCGCGATCAACATATTCAACCCTGCGGTCAGTAAGCCTTTGCAATCCGTAGTTCTCGCAAAGCTTACCTAGGTATGGGAATGTTCTCCATCAGGGCAAGAGCGCGCTGTGTGTATACGTTGAATAAATCTTGCCAGAACCAAGACGATTGCTCCAACGCATAATGCAAACCAAGTCCCCCGCCGGCAACAATGTTCTTCTCTAACGCATGCGACATCCTAGCGTGTGCCTCCCTGACACGACGCAAATCAGCATCATGGGTAAAGGCACTCTCAAACTCGCGAAGTTTGCGGCACAATGCATTTAGATCTGCCTTCCACTTCTTCGTGGCGTCTGAATCGCAGTCTAGGAGCTCTCTCCAGCGACGTCGAAGCTGCTCGTGCTTCGTTTGTGCTTCCCGACTACGGGCATAGCCAGGAACCTCGAGACCACTGCGCACGTGAAAAATGAGTTGTCAAGCGACGCTGCTTCGGCAATGGTAGTGGCTGCGTCAAATACTTGATTTAGCCACTTGGAGGCAATATTGAAGAGGGTAGACAAGGCACGTTTATATACCTCGTCGCTTTGAGCACGATCACAAACCTATTACCGGGTCAGATTAAAATATAGCCAGCGAATTTTGTTCTACCTTGTAAAAAGCTTCGGTGAGCCGCGAGCGCATCTTCGAATCACTATCCTCTGCTGTGCTCTTGACAGACTGACCGACCCGGATGACCTCCGAACCAGCACCTTTGACCTTTTCCATGGACCGCTCAAAGGTAGCTTGGGGGTCTCTTTCGTCGTGATGCACCTCGCCCTGGAAGTCTCTGAGGCCCTCCTTCGTAAAAGCGGCCTGAGCCTCCAGCACCTCCGCGAAATCAGCCAAGCCAAAGCGCAAGAAGGAAATAAAGTCGTTGAGGAGGTGACTCCCTTCCCCGCTGATGTTCGCCCACAAGGTCTTGAGAAGATCTCGGAGTGCGGAGCGGAGGGCGTTTATATCTGTCGACGCTCCGTCGACATCGACACCTTCGATGGAAATGGAAGTGGAAGAAAAGTCACCCTCGGACAGGTGCCAGAGGGTGTCTTGAAACAGGTCGTCATCTACAGAAGAAAGAGCTGACCAGGAATGAATAGAGGAGGTTGAGAGGATTTACAGTTTTTGTTGGTGCCCAGCTGCCTGTATGCGTCGAGCAGATCCGCGAAGGCTCTGGCTATAGAGCTTCCCGGCTGAGTGAGCTTGTCGAGCTCGGGTGACTCGAACGGAATGATGTTGACAAGAAGCCATTCGATAATATCATTGAGTTGACGCTGGCTGGGGAGTTTTCCAGCGTCAAGAGCAGCGATAACAGAAGATGCCGTGTCCATGTTATAGTACTTAGGAGACAAACGAAACTGTCAGCGTGCGTTTTATAGCAGAGCGTACCATTCGTCATACATTGTCGTCATTGAGATAGGAGAACCTTCCAATTTTGGCAGGTGTTGTGATTCATCTCAGGCCACTGAGAACAGAGTAGGGTTACCGATCACCACAAGCGTCACGGTCATCTTGGTGAGCAGTGACATCGTCAAGATCACGTGTTTTGGTCCGTGCGCAGTGATCGGCGGTCAGTTGAGCGCTATTTCAACTTCCCACCAGTAGTTTCGTGACTTTCGTCTGCACAGCTTCCGCTCCCACCACGATCTATATTTGTAACCCGCTATAAATAATACAATGTCCCCTTCCGCTCTTTCTGCCCTTCTGGTCTTCGCCGCCACCTCGGTCGTACTCGCTCAGCCTGATCCCGCCGATCCAACCCCTCTTTACAGCAAGCATTATGCGTATCCAAGTGGAATCGTGTGTCCTTCTCCCCTCTCGTTCTCTTGCGCAATTATTCACTCTCCAGGACAGCCCTACCAGGTCGACTACAACACCGCGGCCATCCGTGGTCCGCAAGTCGGGTACAATATTTGCAACTCTACCACTCAGAACCAAAATTCAATGTGTCAGACTTCCATGGTTAGCCACATAGATGGTATGCCTACCTCTGATTGTTCCGCTCTTGTTGACTTTCTTCAAGATTTCTGTTTGTGGGCCCCTCCCAAACCCAACTCGACCATCGGCGATACTGAAGCCGAGGAAGTCGCTTGGTGTACCAAGCCCGGTCATGGCACTCGTCTCATTCCCGCAGGCGCTCTATATGGTGTCCAAGTCATCCGGACACCGGATTACATTCAGTTCGCTGGTTTCGTCAACCAGGAGTTGATTAACATGTCACCTAGTGACTATGGGGGAGAGCTTGATCCACACGGCGCTGACCTGGTTCGTCGGTCCTCTTTTGCTTGGGAAGTCTGCTGATTTATGTAGCGTGGTAACCCTATTGGCGGTCTTATGTACTCCAACGCGTTTCCCAAGACGAATACCAACAATAATAGCTACGTGCAGGTTAGTGACTGGACAAAGTGAGTTTCTGTCAATGTGCAAATAGGGATTTTTACTTCTCATGGGTGCTAGCTTCATGGGCAGCAACGCCTTCTGTCTGAAAATATGCGACCCCGAGGGCAAGACTCCAGGTGCATACTGTCAGAACATCTATGACCGTCTTGGGTGTGCGTATAATGCTCCGAACAATGCCAAGAACGGTACATTCGAATACTGCCAAGGCGATAATATGGTCCCTCCTGGTCTTTACACCGGCTCGAATGGCCACACTTCGACTTATTTGCAACCACCCGAGTCTCTCGGCCCCATTACCACCGTTCCGTACACCCCTGTCGTACCTGCTTCTTCCAACTGTGTTACGTATCACTCTACCAATCTCTACCCCACCTTGCCTACACCTACTATTACGGCCACAGCGACTGGTAAGCCCGCCAACCCGACCGGTGGAACACGTTCGGCAACCGCTGGTGCACCAGCCTCGACGTCTAATGGTGGACCAGTTATCGGGATCTCGTCTGGTGCCACCATCGTTGGTGTCGTGTTTGCGATGGTCTTCTTGTCCTAATTGCGCTTGTGGGCGTTGGACCTATGCCCTTTTTTTACATCATGATGGATCACATTATCGCATTGTTACATCTACATACATACGGACCTTTGGAACTTTACCCGCGATTGGATGGACTCCCCATTGGAACAAGTTTACGCAGAACCCACTTCTGACAACCCAAAACACGAGTGATGCGAGCGAGCGAGAAATGATTCAACTTGTTGAAACACTGAGCCGCCTAGTCTTTTTCTAGGGGCTGTTCAAGCTGTGCCTCTCTCACTTCTGTCCCCCATGATCCCTCCTGTACCCAAGCAGGCCCAAAAAATTGGACGTGCGCTCAAGACCGCCGCTCGTTTCCCAGCACGCGTCTCGGGTGGCCGCGGAAGCGGACGGAGTTCACTGTTGCCTTCCGCTGGCGAACATCCCGTAGTCCTTTTACGTTTACAGGTCCTCTCGTGCAAGGATCTTTGCTCGCGCAGCAAACATCACCCTTGTGATCCGTAAGCTACGTTCGTCGCTCTATGTCAGTACTTCTCCCCAATCTCTTCCAGCTTTGTTGTCGTCTCCCTATTGAACACGAGACATCATACTCCGGTCGTTAAGCGCAATACAAATCCCGAGTTTACCTTCAAGGATGCCACGTTCGATTTTCCCATCTACCTCTCTCTCGCCGATAGGCTTGGTACGATCGAGGTCGTCATTTGGGACAGGGACAATGTGCTCAGAAAGGAATACCTTGGTGAAGTCCCGCTGCCGCTAGAGGATTGGTTTAAGGAAGATAACGCCTTCGGTTTTGACGACGATCGGAACAAGGTACATCCGATTACTCAACAGACAGCCAACGTGTATCTGCTCACGCTTTTACTCATTGCAGCCATCATTTCTAGCCCTCGTATCCACGCGAGCCACGACACACGCCTCCGGCTCGGTCCAGATCAAGCTTGGGTTTGTCACACCCTCGAACACCCATTCATTGATGAGCTTCGACGCGGTCTTTCATGAGCTCGCAAGGCGTTCCCGTCCGAGTCTTGTCTCTGCACCTCCAGTGAGTTCCTCGACCTCTCTTTAGAAAAACCGTCTTCACTAAACACTTTGTCAGACCGAAGGGATTGGTACACTTCGTTCCCATCTTACTGGGCCCGCCTTTGCAGATGATGGTGGTCTTAGCTCTGAAGAAGATGATCACGATCATGATTTAGAAGATTCGGACGACGAAGACGTATCTGCATCACAGCTCCCCCGTCTTGAAATCCCTCTGCCCAGTATCCAAATCGACAATAGTCCTGGGCTGGATTTGACACCCTGTACGGCCCGACCTTCTCCCGTAATAGATTCCGCATCTACGCCAGTTACACCCACGGCGGGCTCTGCCTCTCGTACCAAGTTCCCAAGACTGTTTGTCCGCCGTCCGCCATTGTCGACGCGACCCTCTTATGAAGGAGCACCAACCCCCATAGTACACGCGGTAGACATTGCAGTCCCGTCGATTTCGGTTGCCCTGCCATCTGAGTCAACGGGAAACGTGTCGCCTGTCCCGTCACCTTCACCTATTCCTTTTTACCTCGGACATCGTCGGTCCGCCAGCGCAGGATCTATCCCAACCTTGAGCACCACCGGTAAATATCGGTTCAAGAGATCGTGGGCGACGAGTAAAAATGCGGATTACAACTTTTGTGCGGCGAACGATATCGTTGGAATAGTCATGCTAGAAGTTCAAGGCGCGACGGATCTTCCGAGATTCAAAAATAGTGAGTATTCATCGTTAATGTAGAGGTTGTGTTAGTTGATTGCCCGCTTCCGCTGTGTATATGACTGTTCAGTGACGCGCACCGGCTGGGATATGGACCCGTTTGTCGTGGTTTCGTTCGGGAAAAAGGTGTTTCGTACTCGCATCATACGACATTCCCTAAATCCGACATGGGAAGAGAAGATGTTGTTTCACGTGAGACGTTACGAGACGTCGTTCAAAGTCCAAATGACGGTTCTCGATTGGGACAAGTTGTCTTCAAATGATCACGTGGGCGATGCCCGGTTCGACGTCTCAGAGCTGGTCAAAGATGCCCCGCAGCCGGATCCCGAAACCGGGTTGTACAACAAGGCCGATGATGGCAGTCATCCAATGAAGGACTTTCATCTCCCATTGGTGACAGCTAAGGAGATGTCTTGGGAAGCGAAACACAATCCGGTTCTCCACTTCAGGTTCTTGTTATTCACTCGAGCCCATCTTTTCGTACTCACTTGAGCCATACAATTCCAGAGCCAAATTTCAACCGTATGATGCGCTACGTCAGAGATTCTGGGCTCAGTATCTCATGCAGTATGACACAGACGACACTCATGCGATCTCTCATCTAGAGATCACATCCATGCTAGACTCTTTAGGGTCCACACTTTCGACACAAACCATCGACTCGTTCTTCCTCCGACTTGGAAAGAAACCTGCAGAGGACGAGTTGACGATACCTGAAGCTGTTATGTGTCTAGAAGGCGAGCTTTGCAGACCGCAGAGCCAAAGGAAAAGATTGAACATGGAGGATGACTTTGCGTGCAATGGGTCCTCGCCCACACCGGGGGACGAAACCGACATTCGTGACCCTGGAAAGCTCTTCCTGGATGGACTGGACTTTTGTGGACCGCCCTTGGACATTATGCTGAACGACACAGCCGCAACATCATCTACACATCCCGATCAGCCAGAACAATATTTGACAGAGTCGAGTCAACGCCCTCTGGCGCATGTAGCAGAGGCACTTCCTACGTCGTTCACCACCCCATCGATCACATTATCACGAATATCAGGCTGTACGTCATCCGATTCGGAGGACGTTCCTTCCGGGGGTCTGCTCCGGCCGTCTGCCAATGAGGACCATCACTTTGAGCGGGTCATCAACGTCAAGAACTGCCCGTTGTGCCATCGACCACGACTCAATTCCAGGGCGGAGGTGGACATTGTGACACATCTAGCCATCTGCGCCAGCAGGGACTGGGCTAGGGTGGATCGGATCGTTGTGGGCAACTTTGTCACCCCCAGCCAAGCGCAACGGAAATGGTGCACCAAGGTCATCACCAAGGTTTCCAGCGGAAACTACAAACTTGGCGCGGTGTGTGGATCCTCTTTTATAGCAATACTCCGGAAACCTCGCTCATAGACTCATCACTAGAATTCGGCAAACATTATCGTACAGAATCGAGAGACGGGACAGCTGGAAGAGGAAAAAATGCAGGTTTATGTCCGACTGGGGATTCGATTGTTGTACAAGGTTAGTTCCCATACGCCCGATGGGAAAGTAGTGACAACTGATCGATCCAGGGAGGGCGAGGTCGCATGGAAGGAGGGCGGGGTGAGTCACATCTCTACTTCTGCAGTAGTGTGCTGAAGCTTTCCTTTCTTTCGCAGCACGCCGGCTGCTTAAATCATTGACGATTAAGCAAGGACTCAAATATGACTCTCCAGAATCTACCCGAAATATTCAACCATTCATTCACTTTTATAATCTCAATGTAGATGAGTTTTTAGATCCTGTCAGCTCGTTCAGTACGTGGAACCTTCTTTATCTCTCAAACCAATCATACCAATGGAGGTTCGTAGAAACGTTTAACGAATTTTTCTATCGGTGAGCAACTCATAACAATAATCCTGATCATGGCCAACAATTGATCATTTTCCGATAGCAAACTCAAGCCTGACGCTCGACCAATTACGTCACCTGACGATGCTACGTTCTTCATCAGTGCTGCTGACTGTCGCTTGATAGTGTTTGAGACAGTCTCTGAGGCAACACGTTTCTGGATCAAAGGACGCGATTTTACTATAGCACACTTACTCGGGGATGCATATCGCGAGGAAGCAGAGCGCTATGTTGGTGGGTCGCTGGCAATTTTCAGACTGGCACCACAAGATTATCACCGATTCCATTCACCCGTGGATGGGGTAGTCGGAAAGATCACGCCCATTTCAGGAGAGTATTACACGGTTAATGTGTGTGTTGGGTGTCGGCGTCGAATTTTTGAGGTGGCTCACGGTGTATTGAACAGCCCCAGGCGATTCGGAGTGCCCTGGATGTGTATGGGGAGAATGCGCGCAAGATCATTACCATTGACAGTCTACAATTTGGGCGCATCATGGCAGTCTGCGTTGGTGCAATGATGGTGGGCAGCATTCACACCACCGTGGAGGAGGGGCAATGCGTCAAGCGTGGCGATGAGCTTGGGTATTTTGCGTTTGGTAGGTGATCCTGTGTTTTCGCGGGCTAGTTCATGGTGTTGATGTGAACGGCTGCAGGTGGATCAACGGTTGTGGTGCTACTTGAAAATGGGGCGGTAGAGTGGGATGAAGATCTGGTGGTGAATGGGCGGGCTTCGCTTGAGACTCTGGTACGCGTTGGGATGGGGATTGGGCGGTGTCAGAGGTTGACAGGTATGTTGACGGCGCGAATTCATGGGTCATGCCAGTGAGCGACACCCGCATCACGACGACTATATCTTCATACGAAGCAGAATATGTGTTAGACGTTACAATCGGTACAGTTACGTAGTCATTTATTGCGTCATATGACGAGGAGGCTACTCCTATTACTTTGAAAATTTGGTAGATTTGACTCATGAGGAGGCAGTGCAGTGCGGGGGCTGTAATGATAATCATCTGCTACCAAGCACTGGAGGGCCAACGCTCTGCATCGCCTCTCATCCCATTTCCAGACCCTTTCACACTGCGATCAACCAAACTCTTTCATTCCTCTCCTCAATGTCTGATTTACTAAACACTCTGGTGGGTGCCAATTTGATCTACGTATTGATCCAACGAACGATTCTTGCAAGCACGATATTCACCAACAGCACAAGGAAGGGCGCGAGGAGCGTCGTGAGGCTCGAGGAGAGCGACACGGCCATTATCACAACGAGCAAGATGGTTATCGATCACAACAATCTCAGCGCAGCTATCAGGATGACGACGACTCGCGTCGTCCCCAGTCCTACCAACCTCAAAGCCAGGGCCAGGGATACGGCTACAACCCGCCCTCCAGTGCCCCGCCTTCCACGTACGGGTCCTCTGGGTACAGGTCCCAGGACGGCTATGATCGCGGCGACTATCAGCGCCCCTACCAAGGAGACGACAATGCGCGTCGTCCTCAGACGTACCAGTCCCAAGGCCAAGGATATGTCGCGCCTTCCGGTCCCCCACCTTCTGCACGTGGACCCTCCCCTGGGTTTGCGTCTCAGGGTGGCCTTGATCGCAGTGATTTTGCATCGGATGCAGACATCGACCGGATGGTCGCTTCTGGGGAGTTCGGCCGGAGCAAAGGCCCGGGAGGTGGATATGGCTCGAATTTAGAACCTCATAATACATATGGCAGGCGTGATGCGCTGAGTGGGTGAGATCAGATTCTGTGCTATTTTTCTCTGCCCATGGTCATGCTCACCTTTTCTAGTTCGCGTCCAGGCCAGGGGTACGGGGAGCGTGCGAACGAGTATGCGCGTTATGATGCACCATCGGGGTACGTGGCCTTGGTGGGATTGTGCGTGTGCACCATGATGTCTGATTATCTATGTAGGCCTCCGCCTAGTCAAGGTTATCAGGGCCAACAATCTTATGAACAGAGTTATGGGTCTGGATACGGTGGAGGACAGGACCGTCCGAACCAGTATGGGCCACCCCGGGGACAAGGTCGTACTGAGTACGATGCACCACAACGACCTCCCCAGGGTTATGGTGGCGGCAACGCACCTGCTGGTGGTTATAGTGCCTCCCGGCCTGCAGAGGAGAAGTACGGGTCAGGATATGGCGGACCGACCAATGACCGCCCGAACCGAAGTGAAGCTGGCGGTTATTACAACCAGCAGGGCGCACATGGTGAGAGCTGCTTGGTTGTTGGCACACATGCGGTCTAATCGTTGCGCCTAGGCGGAGATGACCGCTATGCGCATTTGGCTAACATGGCAGAAGCACATGGAGACGACCCTGGGTTATACCGTCAAGCTACGCAAGGACTACAGCAGAGGATTCAGAACCAGGCGCAGTCTCGGCCTGCTCGGAGGAATGACGAGGATGACGACCGCTACAAAACCCATGTTGATACTCATCAGAAAGCATATGGGTAAGGAGAGGGGTTGTTGGTGCGGTAGCAGTTCAAATGGCTCACATGACCGCATGGCATACTAGAGATGAAGACCATGGACCAATGGATACTCACGCGATCGGGGTGGCAGCAGCGATGGAAGCGATTAAGCAGACGGCGGCTGCGGCCAAGACTTCAAATGCACCTGCAGGTGCACTGAAGCCTGCAGCGGGTAGGCCGAGTGATGGCGCACCTGGCGCCTCAGCGAAGCCAGCGCAAGCTGCTCAAGAAGAAGACGCCGCTACCGCACCTGGGACTGGCGGTGGTGGGTTGCAAGACAAACTGGTAGGTAGTGACCAGGGAGTCTCTGGGACGACTGATGAAGATTCAAACGTAGATGGCGCTTGCGATGTCCCAAGCTGGTAAGTTGTTCGACAAGAAGAACGCGGCGGGACAGGCCAGCAGTGGTGGGGACAAGGCGCAGCAGGACAAGGCACAAGGTATGTATATATGGACGTGATGGTGCCGCTCTTAATGTGGTGCACGTTGACAGCGATGCAATCCGCGGCGGCGACTGCGATGCAGCTGTTCCAACAGTATCAGACTAAAGGAAAGCTGGATGCGGGCGACATGTCAAAGGTGATGGGTCTGGCCATGAAGATGTTTTAACTTCTTTCTCTTTTCTGTTAGTCTGGGCCATGGCCTTTATTCGGAAATTACGTCGTTCCATGGCATGTGAATGTAATGTTTGGCTATAAATAAAGCGGCATATAAAGACCGTAACGACGCTTCCTCATATAAGTTTTTTCTTTTCGCCTTGTTGTTCCCTACTTTCCTTGAGACATGTCTCGCTCCACTCTTTCTCTCGTCGTCGCCCTCGCCCTCACTTCTCGCTCAGTTCTTGCCCAGCCCGACCCCGCCGACCCAACTCCTCTTACCGCCAAAACCTATGCCTGGCCAAGCGGCATCGTACGTTTTCTTCGCCTCTCGCACGTTTTCATACTCAGTCTCTCCCGTTAGCCTTACCAAGTAGACCCCGTTCCCAATGCTATCCGTGGTCCCCAGAGTGGCTACAACATTTGTAACTCGACCACCCAGAACCAGCAGTCGGAATGCCAGACCGCCTTCTTTAGCAACATTACCGGTATGGTCAACTCGCCGTTTCTCCTTTCGTTCTCTCATGTATGCACTGCAAAGATTTCTGCTTCTGGTCTGCCCCAAAGCCAAACTCTACCATCGGTGACTTGGAAGGTCAAGTAGTCGCATGGTGCACCGCAGACCATGGTGCTCGTATGATCCCAGCTGGTACAATCACTGGTGCTCAATGGCTCAAGGCCACGAATGCAAGCGGGTTCCACGTCTATGACCAATTGTCCCTCTTCATCAACCAAGTCAACGTCGATTTGAATGTCCAGGACTATGGAGGTGAACTTGACCCTCACGGTGCTGACTTGGTTTGTCTGCTTGCTTGACGTGTTCAATCTGTGACTGAGCCTTTCTGTCCAGCGTGGGAACCCCATTGGTGGTCTTGTGTACGGAACAGGCTTCAGCAGTGATGGTCAGACTGTTGAGCAAATCATTGAGTGGAACAGGCAAGTCCTTGAAGTTCCTTTTGCTCTTGTTTCCATTGATGGGCATTACAGCTTTATTGGCGGAAACGCCTCTTGCTTCACTGCGTGTAACCCTGCGAGCTCTGATAATGATCAGATTAACTTCTGCCAGAACCGATACGACCTCATCGGTTGCGCATATAACATGCCCGCGAATGCCCAGAATGGGGTCTTTGAAGTCTGTGACGCTGCAACCAAGACTCCTGTTGGCACATATGTCTCCGGCGGCGCTACGCTCACCTGGACGCAACCCAATGCGGGTCCTGTCACTCCCCCATACACTCCTGTTGTCCCCCTGTCGTCTAACTGCGTCACATATCAGTCTAGTGCTCTGTGGA
>JBBPTY010000869.1:0-12989 GCA_038094335.1 Tylopilus aff. striatulus | reverse complement strand
CTTTACCCTTTTTAAGTCTCGGGAATGCCCAGACTATAAAGCCTTGTAAGGTTCCTGGGAATTTTTACCTTTTTGGACTCGGACAGTTGGTGCCTAAGTGGAAGCACTCCGCAAAAGTGAAGAGGCACTCAGGGAGGTAACACACAGTCGTTTCTCTGTATTTCCGGATCTTTTTCAGGTCGGAACTTCCGCATCATCCCTTCCTGGAATCTAGACCTTCCGCAACACCGCTCTGCTTCCGCGTGGTCACCTTCGAAGCTACCCCTTCTAACCCTAGACCCAGCTGGAACCCCTTGGGACGAAACACTCGTTCCCTTTTCCTCTGCTGATTCCGCATTCACCTACTCTCGGTTCAGCACCCCCATAACCGAATAGTTTCTTACAGCGGTGAATGCTGGCAAGACTGTCCCAGATGATTTGAGGGTCATCACCCTGGACATGGATGATCTGGCTGTCCTCAACATACAGCGCAATCTCGGCAGCGGCTTTGAGCTGTCGGGAGGCGAATGCATCAACTGCAGAGCTGGTTGCTGTCTTTGAGTCAGGTGCAGTCTCCTTCCCTGATACAATGCCCCAAAGGTCGGAGCGAATGAGTAGCGCATGCATTCGAACATGCCAGGTAAGGTAATTGGTCTCATTGAGGCGCGGCATTACAGCGGGGTTGAGAATAGACGACATGATGGGGTGGTAGGGACAGCAAAGGAGAGTGGTGGTAAATGAGGGTCGGGAAGGAAGTGGGTTGGTGGGTTGGAACACCTATTCCAAGTCTAAAGAATGATGCAGCGCCTGTGACACAGCCCGTCGGTCGACAGCGCACTCGCACAGCCCGTCGTGCGGCTATCACTTGTATAAGACCCTGATAGCACGAGGCCTGATCTGCTATGTTAGAAAGTTGCGGTTGGCGAGAACGTAACTTGCTGGCGAGGCGCGACGGAGCGACAGAGGTTATCTGCGATAGCGGATGGTGCGACGATACAGCAAGTAGCTACAAAACAGGCTAGGTACTGTATCGTTATTATGTAAGCTGTATCGTAGCGAGTGATTCTAATTCAACACCCTGCTGGAGGTCAAACTGGCACTTGAGGACATTCGATTATTAAAAACATTAGTGTCCATAAGACGGAGTTCGCCTGTTGGTGCATCGTTGGATGTTGTTGCTAGAGAAAGGACCAGCGTACCCTGCAGGAAATAGTAATACAGTACACTTGCTCATAATGCATATTAGGATTTCGTACACTCTCGGCTAAAATAACTAGGTTTCGGTAGTTATGCATTATGCTATGACTTGCCCCACGGTGTCATGCCCTATGATCAAGATTTACGATACAACTCTGTTGATCTATATCACACCAGTGACATTGAGAAACAATAAATGTTCCCTGTCGGACTGCACAACCGTGTACGGTAGCAATGCCTTGTCCATGACATCTAGAAGAACGATTTACGGCCGCGATGTTGCAAGGCGGGATGGAAGGGCGAAAAGGAGCGCTATAGACCTGGAGGGCGCGCACGCGGCGCTGCAGCGGACACACTCGCAGTGCCTCGCAGCGCACAACGCGGCATCGTCCGCGTGGACGCGGAGAGGCAACACTCGAACAAGAGCTAGTCGAAATCGGGGCCATCGCAGACGAACGGGACGCCATCATTCATGTGTTGCAGAACAAGTTGGACGCAGCAGAGAAGGCGGATGGCCCAATCTTCAAACGACTCAGCGAAGATGAAAATTGGAACATCATCCAGGACGAACTGCATTGCCGAGCATCCTACCTTGTCGTTGGAGACGACGAACGCGCAATTGGACGCAAAGCCCAGACACCACAAGGACAGACACGCCAACCTCGAGGGGCTTCGGGAAGAAAAACGGACGTTGGAACGGAAAGTCTTGGTCGTGGACGAACTGAGGGCAAAAGTAGTGTCGTTGGAGGGGCAAGTGGAGGCAGCAAGGCAAGAACGACAAGCGTAGTGAGTGGATGTCTTATTTCCGATGCTTATTGCAACTGCGTATAGGGCTAACAGGTCTAACGAGAGTGGCACGCCTGCCGGGCCTTCTCTATCAGTGATCCGGAACCTCATTGAAATGAGACTGATG
Organism: Tylopilus aff. striatulus; assembly: GCA_038094335.1. Classification (NCBI taxonomy): domain Eukaryota; kingdom Fungi; phylum Basidiomycota; class Agaricomycetes; order Boletales; family Boletaceae; genus Tylopilus; species Tylopilus aff. striatulus. Next base: position 10,900 of record JBBPTY010000869.1, on the reverse strand, counting down.
CACGCGTAGTTGCTGGAAGAGCACGGCGCCAACGTGGCCGTTCTTACGAGCCGCGAAACCGAGCTCGCATGGACGACGGAGTCCCTGCCGGAAGTGCAATCGGCGGTGGACACGCTGCGAGGCGAGGCACAGTTACGCAAAGACAAGGTTGCATGAGGCGAGGAGCGAGCTCAGCTGGCTGACCGAGAAGTTGGGTTCTTACAAGCTCTCGTGGTGCGTGCGACAAGTTTGGGTAGCAGTGCCGTGCCGACTCGGTGTTGCAAGCGAGCTTTACTGCTGAGGATCAAGCGTCTCGCGAGGCATCTGTGCCGGAGAGCGATTTCTCACAACGGGCCCATCAGCTCGAGCAATTTGTTTCGGAGTACTCTATGAACGATCAACTACAAACTGCCCTTGATACGATCGACGGCGAGGAGAGAACAAGTAATACTAGGCTGCCACGAAAGAGTTGATACAAGCCCTGCTTGCGTGACAACCCAACGCAGCAGATCTAGTTTGGCTTTAGTTCCTTAGTCTACAGCGTATTCTGTAGTAGGAATGTAGGAATGGCAGAAAAGGAAATGACAAATAAGGGAGTACACGTGGCAAAATACGCGGCAGGAGACGGAGATGACAAAATCGAGAAAACCAACCCAAATGGCCTATCCGACCCTTCCGACCCGTCCGACCTATCCGAAATCACTCGCAACCCTTCCATTGACCACGTTCACCGGCGGCCGTGGTTCCCGATGGCAGAAACCCACCACCAGTTTAACACCATTCTGATTCTAGATTTCGGATCGCAGGTCTGAAAACTTATCATTATCCTGATCACCGATCGCACGCTGACGGTTTGGTTTGTTCATCGTTACATAGTATAGCCATCTTATCACGAGAAGATGTCGTGAATTGAAGGTCTACGCCGAGCTGATGCCTTGCACGACGCTCCTCAAAGACGTCCATTTCGAGCCCAAAGGTGTGGATCATATTCCTACCAATCCGCAGAAAGATAGTAAGATAGTCATACCCGCGGACTCGCAACAGGCATTATTCTCTCAGGGTCACCGTACTCGGTGTATGATTCTGACGCGCCACATGCCGATCCCGCGATCTTTGAACTGGGCGTTCCTATTCTTGGCATATGCTATGGATTGCAAGTTCGTCTTTACCTGTATATTGGTCGGACCTCGCGCCTCATGTATTGCGCGTATTCTCAGGAAATCGCATGGAACTTCAAAGGTCAGGTCACGAAATGTGACCACCGCGAATATGGTCATGCAACTCTTCAGATTACTCGATTCGGGCACGACTCTGTCGACAGGCTTTTTGAGGAGTTGGGTGATGGAATGCAGGTACGTACCTTTCGACCGCAATATCCTATCAAGCTACTTAGGAAAAGTTGCTGTGCGCCTCATTAGGTCTGGATGTCCCACGGAGATCAGCTTCAAAGTCTTCCAGAAGACTTTCATGTCATCGGCCAAACACAGACAGCACCGTTTGCAGCTATTGCTCATGATACCAGATCTATCTATGGCATTCAGTTTCACCCTGAAGTAACCCATAGCCCAAAGGGCAAAGAAGTCATCTCTCGCTTCATCCTTGGCGTTTGCGGATGCAGCCCAAGCTGGACAATGGCAAGTTTCCGGTCTTTGGGATCATATGTCCTCATAAAACCTTCTTAAAGGAAGAGTTCATCACAAAGGAAATTGCACGCATAAGAGATATCTGTGGGCCTAAGGGGCGTGTCATTGGAGCTGTCAGTGGAGGCGTTGATAGCACTGTGGCAGCCAAACTGATGCATGAGGCTATTGGTGATCGGTATGTGAGACTTATCCTCGATCATTCAGCAGACTAATGTGCTGAAATCACTAGCTTTCACGCTATTATGGTTGACAACGGCGTTCTTCGGCTCAATGAAGCTAAGCAAGTCCACGAGATGCTCAATAGAGACCTTGGTGTCAACCTCACGGTCGTTGATGCTTCCGATCTCTTTCTCTCGCGGCTTGAAGGTATCGAAGACCCAGAGCAGAAGCGCAAAATCATCGGTAACACCTTCATCAACGTCTTTGAGGCGGAAGCTGCCAAAATAGAGGCGACAGCCGAAGAAGAGGAAAAACAAGGAAGTGAGGCAAAAGGCTTAGTCGAATGGTTGCTGCAAGGCACGCTTTACCCGGACGTCATTGAAAGTATCAGTTTCAAAGGACCAAGTGCCACGATTAAGACACACCACAATGTTGGTGGACTGCTCAAGGATATGAAGTTAAAGCTTATCGAACCCCTGCGCGAGCTGTTCAAAGGTATGTTGCCATTGTTCTCTGCAAGAACACGAGCGACTTTAAATCATTTATCACAGATGAAGTTCGTGCATTGGGTCGACTGCTAGCAATCCCTGCTCGTCTGGTTCAGCGTCATCCTTTCCCAGGGCCCGGTCTTGCCATCCGAATCCTCGGCCCTGTTACGCGTGAGCAAGTGAAAATTCTGCAACAGGCGGACAATATTTACATCGAAGAGATTCACCGAGCAAACCTTTACAATCACATCAGCCAAGCGTTCGCGGTGCTCCTCCCCGTGAAAGCCGTTGGAGTTATGGGTGACAAACGCACATATGATCAAGTGAGTTTGCTATCACGCCCCCTACCCATATGCGAAATCTCATGTCCCGTTTCCAGGTAATCGCACTACGTGCAGTGCAAACAGAAGATTTCATGACGGCGGACTGGTGCGTTCGTCCTTTACCTACTCCTTGACACGATCTTGATACCCCAGATCCATTGGCACCCAGGTATGCTTTTCCGGTCGAGGTCCTCAAACGGATTTCCTCGCGGATCACAAACGAAGTGAAAGGCGTGAATCGCGTTACCTATGACATCTCTTCCAAGCCGCCCGCAACCGTAGAGTGGTTGTGAAGAGGTTACGGGGGACGGACCGCAAGGCGATGTTCCTAGATATGACATACCGGAAAATATCGGAGGCAGGGTGTATAAAGAAGAACCGGCAGGTAATGGAGGGTTGGCGTCCCATATCCTCTTTACACACATACCCTAGCTTGATAGATCTAAGAGTTAGATCCGGATTTGTATGGGAAAATAGACAAATTTTCGTCAATGACAAGAACTTCGGAAGTGTTTATGTATAGGTGGTGTAACTCTACGTTGTCCGGAGGTTTGGCGGTGGGAATGGTCGAGCTATCGAGTCTAGCAATGCGTTCAAGTCATCATTGCTTCTTTGACTTTTCCCACAACATGCGCTCATTCAATCACCCCAACATGCAGCCACCAGCTGGCAAGTCGATAACCCAAAGGCTTCGTGATTCGACTGACCTGTCCTTCCGGGTTTCACCTTCGAATTCTGTCAATCCCGACCAATCAGTGGCTACAAAGGCATCCGAGACCCATGCCGCCGTCGCTGCCAACGAAAGGGCCTTCCCTATCTTTGCCAAGAAACTGGCTTCCAAAGATCCCAGGAAATACTATATAGACGTGTAGATAAGGCCAAGATATATATGTCCAGGGGCTCGATGAGCAATCCTTGTCAAGTATCCCCTGATTCAGGCCCACAGCTAGTAGTGCCCCTATGACTTGATCCAGCTTCTACCCCAAATTCACTGCAACAGAGATTTCATAGCATAGCCTTCAAGTCAGAAATGGACAATACCCTCCCACCTTGGTATACAGACAGAGATGAATGTTGGTATAAAATGGCGTATTGCAGTATGAAAAGGATAGTACGGTGCGTGATCGAAATAAAGATATGTATCGGATTCTAGCTTCACCATCGCTTCAATCATGAACGGAATAATGGCTTTCGTACCTCTCTAGTGAAATTATGTCTACGTTGACTCTTCCTCGACTACAGCCTCCGCTGTTTTGTCCCTCACGCCTCTCAAAAACTGGACCAAATGAGTGCCCCCGGTTCCCTTCAACGGCGGCCTGCGCTCCCCCGTCCCCGCTTCCTCCGCTTCCTTTGCCTCCCTTCTTTCCCGACTCGCTGGTCCGATGATGTATAGCGCGACGATGCGAATGTGCGCATCCCTGAAGTGTTTGACGGACTTTACCGAATCGTTGTACGCCTCTATGAGCTTGGGGGTTCCGTTAGTCACTATGCTTCGCACAGGGCGCGGATTGGCTGTCAAGTGACGCAGGAAATTGCGGTGATGCCTCGGCATGTAAATTTGCATGCGACGCAGCAACGTCAGCTTGTCATTACGAACGACGTCTTCTTCTACGGTGCAGTTGTCCAGGCCAAGGAAGATGTCGAGGGCGTGGAGCAGCGCACTTTGGCCTGCGCTCGGTCCAGACAAGTCCGTCGGTGGCTCTATGTCAGAACGCTCGTCAAGCCCCTCAAAAACCCACTTCCTGTTCATCGGGTCGGAATCCTCTCCACGAAACCAAGGCCGAATACTGTGGTAAAAGAACTCGGGGTCGCAGCCTTTCCGGACGTCTAACAGAATGTTCGTGAGATCGTTGACGACAGCTGCAAGCTGGTGAAGATATTCCGTGATCCGGCGAAACGCGATCTCATCTCCGACGAACATTTCGTCCATTGTTGCTCGCATGAGTTCCAGAGCTTCTACGCCCCTGATCTCGATACGCGAAGAGGCAAGGTAGAATTCCTGTTCGTCGTTTGTACCTGTAAACAGATCCTGACTACAGAGATTGTCAAGCGCAGGGGGTGTCGTGTCATCTGTGGGAGATTTAAGGGCCCAATTATAAAGGACGGTATCCGAATATGTCGCAACAGGGGGGAGTTGAAGGTGCGCCGCGACCTCGAGAAGCGGAATGGAGATGCTGGGTGGGATGCGAATCTCTGCAGACATGGGTAGTGTGTGGATGTACATGTGCATGACGAAGGTGAGCACATGATGAGCTCTCCGAAGGAGCAACTCGGATGCTGTCAGGCCTTTCGTTGGAAGCATGGGCAACTAAGTGAAATAGAATATGATCCCAGGCGAGTAGTGACACGTTTGAAATGACGAGATAAGTAAAAATAGTACTTGTGAACAAGCGAGAAGAGTGATACCCACGTCTTCACGCACGCTTCTCCGCCATGAGGCAGAACGTACAATATCAGCTTCCTGTAGACCCGGTTTCATTGCAAGCTGTAGTCTCATCGACATCGCCCGATCCAAGACCGTCTCCCACGGGTCCCATTCAACGGGTAGACGGCCTATTGGGGGATCTGGGGGCATGAAGCCGGTCCGTGTATCGACATCGAAATCGTGAGCGGCGAGAGTAGTGGTGTCGACTGAGCCATCTGCCCCGCCGATGAAAAAGTCTAGACGGGGCTGATTGAGGAAGTGGTTGGAAGGGAGTGGGCTCGACATTTCTCTATGGATGAAAGTAGGATGGCGAGAACCGGAGCCCTGAGAAGGCCCAAGATTATAAAGTGAGGAAGTTGGGTCAACCGGATGAGCTTATCATTTGTCATCATGAATCATATAGGTGGCTGTGCAACCTTCCTCTCGATCGATCATCGCGATACTTTAGCCTCGTACGCAATTCGTACGTGAACCCTAGACGCAGCGGGCGAAATTATTCCTGAATGCAAAAGACATTATCAGAGTTTCACTCGCGCAAGCAAGCACTCAGCAGACTCTGTGAACCAGGGCCAGCATTCATGTTTCTTTGTCAGCCGGAGGCTCGGAGCTGGGTTCCGATAATACTCTGCTGTCCTTGCTCAGGGCCTCAGGCTTGCGGCGTGCGATGAACGCTGATGGTGTGCGGCTCAAATTTTTATCACCATCCATTATCTCGTTACCTACGTATCTTTGGAGTTGACATTCTTCAAAGCTCGAGTGGGCATCGTCACTGCCTTGCTTTTCTCTGCGGGTAATAACGATCTGCATTGCTGTGCAAAAGCTTTCTCCGCACGTATGCTCCCCATCATATACGTCTCCTGATGGTGCGATTCGCTAATTCTGTCTACTCTTTTGCTCACGCCGTTGGTGGTCACAAGTCGGTTTCAATACATCGAACACTCTCTTCGATATATAAAATGCTTGTTGAATCACGCCCCACACTTGTCAATTACTTCGTGCTTGCTCCGAACTTCCTCTATTCGAAGAACTGCGGCGGAAACGCTGCGAATGGCACCGCATATAAGGCGTCGAAGTAAGGAAAGTTGCCCGTGTAATGGGCGATCCACGGGACAAGTGAAACATATAGAGTCTCATACAGTCATCACAAAAAAAAAAACAATTAGACAAGGCACCCCCGTAGCACAGCCGACGAGATTGGGACGCGTGGCTCACCTCAGTGGATCGGATTTCGACGGCGATAAATTCAATTTAGTACCTCGTGCTTCGACGTCGATCGCATTGATGTGCTTCCCATTCCTACATGACCAGAGATGACTTGCTTTGGGAAATCGATCGGGAATGTCTCACAAATGAAGGGTAATTTTGATTACGCGTCAGCATCACAGGGTAAGTGTGCTTCGCTGTGCAAGTGTTCTTCGACGCCTGTGATCAGCAATTGACTCGACGTCGATCTTGAGGCACCGTGACGTCTTATGTCGAAATGCGAGGCGAAATGAAAAAGGTGTCGAAACTTCTAGTCCCTGATTTGTCTTCCAAGGTCATACATCAACGTCGGGGGCTCAGGAGGTCAACGATCAGCATCATGCAATGGACAAGGATTAAAACCCGAGGCCAGGTTAACCACGAAACAGCCGCCACAACGTAGAACGAGATAGGCTATTATTAGGGTTTATCGCGGAGGATGGGAAGTCTTTGAGGTTTCTAGATTTGGGCGGGCGCAAGATGAAAATTTCACGGGAGAGCGATAGCACGGACCAAGGTGGTGGGTGATAGATCCGGCATCGTCGCGTGATGAGAAGAAAACAGGATTGGAAAAGCAAATGGATGGACCCGTGACAGGCCAGCCAACAATATTATTGCTGAACAATTAGAGTGTGCCGGCAATGTGGGACGTGGGATCGGAAGAAGTAAGCGCTCCCACTCCATTTCCTTTTTCATCTAATTGTATTTTCCCTGTTTCTCCCTCTTTATTGTGTTCTGCTTTCAAGAATCCGCACATCCGTTTGTCTGTGAGCTTCTGTAATGTAGTCCCTCACTACCAACACAAAAAGACTTTGCCGCGCGCGACTTCAGTCTCCGTTCAAACAAAAAACTCTCGGGTGGCTTTTTTGTTCTCCACCCGTGCTCCCAGCTGTGCTTCTTGACGGGTGGCCCAAGATGGACACAGAGATCAGCTCCTCCAGCTATAAAACACTGGAGACATTGCCGATGGTTCAACATCCTTCTTCTCGAGTCATTCGCAGCCCGACATCTCCCCATCCAATCGAATGGCACCCGCTGCAGCCAACTATTACTCCCCTCCCACCCATGCTGCTCCCAAGCAACGCGGATACCGCATCTGCGATACCTGCGGCGCAATCGAGAATCCATCCATACAGAAGTTCCGTTATTGCGGTGGCTGCGTAAGTCTGCGATGTCATCATACGCTATCAATATCTAACCACACTCCTTACAGATGACGACTCAATACTGCGTAAGTTTCCTATCGCGGCCCTGAGGTGGCGCTTCCTCGGTATTCACATGATTTCCATAGTCTCCCGAGTGTCAAAAATCACATTGGCCTTCTCACAAGGCAATCTGCCAGCACACCGCCGCGCAGGTATCAGGAGCAAAACAAGCCATGAGCGCCACTTGCTCTGACGAAAACTTGGTCAAGCATCTGCGCAAGTTCACATCCACACACTCGTCGTTACTAGGATGGGCAGGGTTCCAGGCACTTCAGCTGAAACGCCTACCCGCCAACATCCGGCAGAACGCCCTTTTGATTGAACTCAGTTATAAACCGCATGCGGAGGCGCTATATCGGTATGTCGTTTAGTATCCTATCCTCGTGTTTTCTATCCTCACACATTCGGATCTCTCCAGGTTCTCCGTGGCAGCCACGCACATTGTGCCACGATCATATGTGACCAACAACGACCCACTTGTCGCCGCAGATATCGACCGGAGAGAGGAGCGATGCCGTCGGAGTGGCGGCATCGGGACGCTAGTCATTTTGGTCCAATGTGCTGGCATCAGCCAAGTCATGCCGGTGGAAGTCGACCCACCGAGCAAAATCACCTGGGATCCGAGGGATGACTGGCCAGAAGTTCTTCGTCACTTTGTTGAGTCAGGACGAACGGATTTCAAGCCCGTATCGACTACTGCCAGAGGGTATGTTGCTCGCTCTATGGTGTTCCTTGAAATGTTTGAGCTTACACACGCATTTCCCATAGGGTGGTTTACGGATAATTCCGTCATCCGTTTCGTTTGACCATCAAGCGCATTCTTTTGTCATTCCCTTGTGCTTGTTCTGGTCCTGACCCAACGTCGATCGTTGCTTGATTATCTTTTAATTCGCATTGTTGTGGTTTCGCTGGACAATAACTTTGTACTGTCTACTCATGCATCTTCATACCATGCTCTCAAGGTGTAACAATAAAACAACCCCGCTGTCCTTAATAGCACTAAATGCCATAGAACGTTCAGATGCACCTGGCTGACTAATCGTTTCCATCTGAAGTCTGACTTCTGCCAGCATCACCAACACTCCTCTCAAACTTAGTTTGGGATGACTACCACGACACAACGGAGACCACAGACGTCTGCTCCTTCCGACGGATCCCGCACAGTTACGCTTCGAGACAGCGAGCCTCGCGCTGGAGGTGGCGAAGCCCTGGGTGGCGGTGCAGGACCATCCACAGGAGAACCGAGCACGGCAGCGGGTGTCCTCAGGCTCCGTGGTGCCCAGCGACGTACGCCCCAACGTGTCGCTTGGCGAACGGACGTCGTCGACAACGAAGGCTGTGGGAAGAAAAAGTCCAAGAGTGCGTTCTTCAGCGTTTACTGTCCGTATGCGTGCCACGTGTGTGCTCATCAGACCGCCCGTCCGCGCGGACGCACGACAGTCTGCTGTATATACCACAAGCCACGGCGGTTTGACGAGTCGTCGTCCGAGTCTGAGTCGGCGTCCGAGCCGGAGTCAGATAACGGTGGAGAGTGGCACCGGGGCGATGACCGCGCCCGTCCGACGAGATGTCTTCGTCATGCAGCGCATGGAGACAGCTCTCAGCATGGTGGGGTGCGAAGAGAAGGACAGGGTGGCACCGTACACGAGCTACGTGAACCAGACTCGGACGAGGGCGTGAACGCTTACGAGAGGGCACCGAAACGACGACGTTAGGTGGGTAGATAAGAGTTGGATCCTAGTGGTAGGCAGCGCTGAGAGCAAATTGCAAAGATTATAACTACTGCATCGCCCTGTTGGTGTTCTACCACCCCGCTAGTAACTGGAATGATAGACGACAAAACAACATCACCATAATCGCCCGTCATCCCCCTGTTACCCATCCTTTTACTCCTGTTTGCAACCCCAAACAGCATCGGATCCCTCGATCTGCGCCGAGCCTTATGATCCATAAATCCATGGGTATTCATACAATATGCTGTACGCATTTGACCCTAGTGAATGGAGTCCCCGTGCCAAGAAAGTTTAAATATCATCGAAACTCTGCCCTTGATAACCAGCTTATCGTCCCATCAACATTTCTTCCATCACCTGGGGTTTGAATTGAAGGCTGATAGCTGCGATATCTTGCATTCCAGGATCTCAGAATGCCATGTCATCCGCTGGCCTTGACTCGTCTACCAAGAGCTGGAATCTCCAGAGAGTGAGAGCGGTATTGATAAGCAGAGACGTATCATGAATCCAGCATGAAAATGTCCTTGTCAGCTCTGCATTATCTATTCAAAGTGGTAGCAAGATGTTGACCCAGACAAATACTACATCGCTAGTGTCAACACCATGTAGCCACCCACCGTGGACCGTCTACCGAAGCAAGGGTAGGAAACTTGAGATCGTTTCTCAGTGTTTCGTCCAAAGTTAACCATCGCGTTAGCATAAACGTTTCAGGATCAAGGAAAACTGTTGGATAGCCTTTTTGATTTTGTTGAGCTTCGCTAACAACCAGAGAAAGCGTGAATAGGGAGGTTCAGAATCAATTTCGCCCGAATCTTTTTCGACGCGATGCAATTTCTGATTTTTTTTTCGGTCATGTTTGGTAAAAGAATGTAATACCAAACTTGTACTCAAGGTTCGACGTTGATCACGCAACCAATAAATCCGGTTGAGATGGATACAATAAAGGCACGAGACAATCCCACCATATGTACATGCCCTCTGATTGTAGTGTAAGTGTACCATGCACTGGGGTATTTACTTAGGAAGACTAGCGCTAGTGTTCAACACACGTGCACAAAGGAAAGTAAGGCAAGGTCCAGGCTATATTTCAAAAAACCATCACAACTTCAGTGTCCGTGTACAAGACACCATGGGCATTACATGACTAGATAGATGCCGAATGATGAAGCTGAGCCAGGTTTTACGAGAGGAAGGCGATAGCAAAGAGGGTCCCGAGAATGCCAGCGACGGAAGAGATGCCAAGGGAAGAAGCCCCGCCAGTCCCGGTCGCGGCAGGGGCACCTCCAGAAGAGCCACCCGTGGACTTAGTACCGGAGGTAGGGGTCGTGGAAGCACCGGTGGCAGTGACCGTAGGAAGGCTAGTCCACAGAGCACTAGACTGATATGTGACGCAGTTAGACGACAGGGGGACAACAGGAGTGTATGGGGGAGTGACAGGACCCGCATTGGGTTGCGTCCAGGTGAGCGTAGCGCCACCAGAGACATATGTGCCAACAGGAGTCTTGGTTGCAGCGTCACAGACTTCAAAGACCCCATTCTGGGCATTCGCGGGCATGTTGTATGCGCAACCGATGAGGTCGTATCGGTTCTGACAGAAGTTAATCTGATCATTATCAGAGCTCGCAGGGTTACACGCAGTGAAGCAAGAGGCGTTTCCGCCAATAAAGCTGTAATGCCCATCAATGGAAACAAGAGCAAAAGGA
>JBBPTY010000868.1:0-12992 GCA_038094335.1 Tylopilus aff. striatulus | reverse complement strand
CCTTGCTCTCCCCCCTTTTGACCCTCTGATCAGTGGTCGCTGGGGGATCCGGACAGCAAAAATGGTCCATTTTTTGGTCGAGAACGGGTTCAATATCCATGTGCGCTATACTACTGGTGATCCCGTGCTCTGTACTGTGTTACAGTCATTTCGCTCCTGGGAAGAAGATGCTGCCATAGAGGTTATAAAAGCCCTCATTGGTTATGGTTGTGATCCACTCGAGACCACTCACTCTGGATCAGGCCTCCTTGATATTGCGGTTGAACTCGGCTTCGTTTCCATCACACGATATCTGTTTTCTCTCAACGTTTCTTCTCCTCTCGACTTGTTGTCTCGCGCATTCAAGTTATTTCCTTCGGTCATGGTGCCAATGATCATCTGCTTGCTCGAGAATGGCGTAGATGTCCACACTCGCACTCCCACTGGATATCCTTTGCTCCACACAGCATTGACTGCATCTGGCGAATATGATGCTTTGAATAACGTGAAAGCCCTCATTAACTATGGGTGTGATCCCCTTGAAACCACTCCATCTGGACAAACTCTGCTTCACGTCGCAGTGGGACTCGGTTTTGTCTCTGTTATACGATATCTTTTCTCTCTCAACATTCCTCCTCCTTCTGACCTGTTGCATCACGCATTCAAGTCAAGGCATCGGGATTATCTCATGCCATCAGTGATTATCTGCCTGCTCGAGAACGGCGCAGATGTCCACACTCGCACTCGCACTGGAGACCCTTTGCTCCATGCCGTATTGAATGCATCCCGCGAAGACAATGCTTTGGATAACGTGAAAGCCCTCGTTGACTACGGCTGTGATCCCCTTGAAATCACTCCATCTGGACAAACTCTGCTTCACGTCGCAGTGGGACTTGGCTTCGTCTCTGTCATACAATATCTTTTATCTTTCGGAACTCCTCCTTCTGACCTGTTGCATCACGCATCCAAGTCAAGGGATTGGAACTATCCCATGCGGTCAGTGATCATCTGCCTGCTCGAGAACGGCGCCGATGTCCACGCTCGCACTCCCACTGGGGATCCTTTACTCCACACAGTATTGAGTGCATCTAGTGACAATGATGCTTTGGATAACGTGAAGGCCCTCATTGACTACGGCTGTGATCCCCTTGAAACCACACCATCTGGACGAACTCTGCTTTACATCGCAGTGGAACGAGGCTTAGTCTCTGTCACACGATATCTTTTTTCTCTCGGTATTCCTTCTCCTTCTGACCTGTTGCATCACGCATTCGAGCTATATTGGTTGACCATAGCGCCAATGATTGTCTGCCTGGTCGAGAATGGCGCCGATGTCCACGCTCGTACTCCCACTGGATATCCTTTACTCCACACGGTATTGCGTGCATCTAGCGAAGATGATGCTTTGGATAACGTGAAAACCCTCATTGACCACGGCTGTGATCCCCTTGAAACCACTCCATTTGGACAAACTCTGCTTCACATCGCAGTGGAACGAGGCCTCGTCTCTGCCACACGATATCTTTTTTCTCTCGGCGCTTCTCCATCTCCCGATCTGCTGCAGCTTGCACTGAAGGGAAATCCACTGTGGGACGTGAACAGGCTACCAATGGTTATCTGCCTGCTCGAGAATGGCGCTGATATTCATCCTTGCACTCCCGGTGAAAATTCTTTGCTCCACACTGCATTACTGAATGCATTCGACGAAAACGATGCTTTGGAGGTTATGAGTTCACTCATTTACCACGGTTGCAATCCGCTTGAAAGCACTCCGGATGGGGAAACCCTGCTTCACGTTACAGTCCAACATGGCTTCGTCTCTGGCACACAATATCTTCTTTCCCTCGGCATACCCCCATCCCCCGATTTGCTACATCATGCACTGGGTATGCAATATTTCCAGGCCGAATCAGTAACTTTGTATTTGCTCGAGAATGGTGTCGATGCCCGTACTCGTTCGCCTACAGGAGATACGGCACTCCACACTGCGCTGCAGGAGGTCAAGGACGAACCCAGGGCATTACGTATTGCAGAATTGCTCGTCAGTCATGGGTGCAGTCCATTCGAATCCAACCTCAGGGGAGAAACTCCACTTTATTTTGCAGTACGAAACGGTTTTCTTTCCGTCGTTCGATATCTCCTTGGGCTGTTACACGGTGCTCCCATTCAGCCTGATTTGCTGCTTGTCGCTATACAAACCCATCTGCAGGTGGTAGAGACCCATTGGAGATATCTTGACTACCCCACCAAGCCACGGTCAGAGATCTTTCAGCTGTTGCTTGACAACGGAGCCGATATCCATGCCTGCCGCACCGCATCGGGAAACCCTCCGTTTCGCGTCACATGGCAGTCGCTTGCAGATGATGATAACAAAATATGGGTAGACGATGACCTCCCAAAAGTTCTGGAGCTCCTCGTCCGCCATGGACACGACCCCTTTGAATACAATTCCGATGCAAAAACAATCCTCTGCATCGGGGAGAAACGAGGGATCGAACCGCTGACGGAATGCCTTCTCTCGCTTGGCGCACCTTCAAGTGTGCTTTCTGATGTATTACGGGTCGTGTTGCCTTCCAGATCGTTCCGGAATAAGGTTGAGGTTATCGAGCGTCTTCTCCACAAGGGTGCGAACGTCCATGTAAAAACACTTGACGGGGACTCCTTGCTACATCATGCGATAGCCTGCACCCACTCGCAAGGCGACGTCATGTATCGCGTTGTTAAATGCCTTCTTGCCTTCGGGGCCTGTCCTACGATGCCCAACGACGATGGCACGACGCCCTTCCACATCGCCGTGGAGGGAGGGGATCTCCTTGTCGTTGCATTGATCGTGCGGCAGCACAACATACAGCCACCACGCACTATCTTGTTCACCGCCATCAACTCCGTCGCCCCGCCCCTGCAGCGTGTCAGGCTGGACATGGTCCGGGTCCTCGTTTCAGGCGGCGCCAGCACCAAGGCGCACGATGCATCTGGACGGACGTTGATGGAGAGTGCCATCTGCGGGGGAGGCTATGACGCATTTGAATATCTGCAATCCGGGGGAGACTATGACGCGTTTCAGTATATGCGGTTCAATAGAGAGGGCGGACATCCCCCGAGCCCAGCGGAAAACTCAGGTTTCACTTCCCTTCTATCCCAGCTTGAGCAGGAAGGACTCGAAGTCCAGGAGGACGCGACCGTGACGTTGCTAGTGAGTACTGCACTTTCTGTCACTCTTCGGATTGACCCTACAAGAATGCATAGCATCACGTCGACGGGTGCCAGTGTAAAAGAGTGGTGCCACTCCGGGCCTTCATCGACAGCTAAATAAGTCACTGTACTTTCCCCGCGGTTTGCCCTGTCCTCCTTAGTATCGTACCAGTCGTACCAGCGCTCTGCAGGCCTTGATGAAGTGTCATGATAGATAGTTCCCTTCTCTGTACACATAAGTACGCTACGAGGCTAGAGTAAATTGCAATCACCACAGACGAACCTTGATATATAATCTACAGCATCGTCCTAATTTCATCACCTACGACCACCATAGTCCCTCTCCTCCGGGTTTGTGCGTCGCCTATCCGGCGTAACAGACCGAAGCCTATACCCATCCCTACGCCGACCATCTCTCTCGTACCTATTCGCATACCCCCTGTCCCGATCGCGTGAATCATGCCTTCTGCGCCGATCCATGTCCCAATCCCAAGCCCGGTCCCGGTCGCACTCGCGGTCAACCCGACCGTCCCTGTCCCTCGGCGGTGAAGCGGCGAGTCCCGCCGATCCGACGCATGGCCATCGTGGTATCGCGGCGGGGGCGGTGTTCGGGAGTCATCCCTGCTGCGCCGGTCACGGTCGGGTGAGGTCCTTGTCGCGACGTGGCGGGGTGGGCGTAAGGCATGCGCGACGGCGCGAATCGACAGACGATGCTGTGTCCGAGGGTTCTGAGTCTCGCTCGGGCTCGGAATCGTCTGTGTTTGAGTTGCAGTCGTCCGAGTCTGATGAAGACGGTCCTTGCTCGAGCATCGCGCGACGTTGTTCCATGATCAGACGAGGCGCGTTCTAGATAATATTGGTAAACAATGTATAGCTGGACACGACAGCAGACAAATATATTCTCTCACTTCCTCCGTCAGAGCATCCAGACCAATACTCGTAAAATAGTTGATCGAAAATCGTGTATTCTTTGGATTGTCCGTCGGGAACATGGCCCTGCACGCAGCTTTTATTTCCTCATTCTTGGAGCGGCCCGCAAGAGTCTGCAATCCCATGCTCTCCATCATCTCTTGCATCATGATTTTCGCAAAGATGCGCGAGCTCGAGGTCGTTTCGTCCTCGTTCATCTTGATGTTTTCAAGCACGGTCCACGAGATAGCGTCACTGGCAAGCATGTGACCAAAGAAACGATATTGTGGAGCCGGTTCGTCTCATATCTGTGGATCGTGAGATAGCAGTTACCGAACGCTTGCTCGACACATTCCATCCAAACACGATTGTTGCAGAACCGTTCGCCGATGAGACCGTAAAGTTCGAGTAGGACCGTTCCTGAGAGTGACATTCTATGATCATGTTGACGAGTTCGATCTAGGAAGACCGTTATGATTAGGAGCTATATTGGCCGAAAGACTAAAGGCGTACCTCTTCGCCCTCCTTGATCTGAACTTTGAGCAGCTTGTGCACTGCTTCTTCGTAGTTCAAGGCATTCATGATAGTGAGGTATATCGTTTCACCAGGTTGGTTTCAGTATGGTCTTCGATACCCTCTTTGTCCGCCACGGCTGTGGGTTTGTGAATACAACACATTACTCGAGGTAGAGGGTTATTTACCTTGTTCCTCTTCGCCTTCCTCTTCTCCCTCACTCAACTCGGTATCCTCTTCATCAGAGTTTTCTCCAAGGATCTCGGCCTTGATTGCCTTGTATTTCTCCTCGTTGTCGAGATAAGTGGGGTCGAACTTGAAGACATCTGCGCAAATGAGTGAGTCGGCATCATAACATACAAAGCAACCAACTCACCCAATCCCTCCTGAACCTGCAAAGTCATCCTCCAATTGAATCTGATGCGTGATTTGTTCGTCTTCTTCGACAAGATCCAATCCCTCTGGAAAGATGGGGTTGTCCTCGTATTTGTCTTTGTCAGAACTTCGATCATGTACTGCACACGGTGACTAATCGACCCTTCGTTGAGGATAGCACGGAAGCGCTCAAAGACGGTCGCATTTGCCTTTGGGAGAGTTTTCCGCAAGGAATGCACCGACTTCACGAGTAAAACCCACGGCAGTCTCGATGGAGCCATCAGTTGGGCCAAGACGAGTATTTGGAATGGAATGATCTCGTGTGCGACAGCTTGGTTGACGAGATGGGCAATGAAGGTTGTAGTCGAATTACAGACTATATAGCGGCAATGTAAGTCCTGTTCAACAAGGCATTGAACGAGGACATACTTTGTCGTTACGTTTACAAACTCTCCTAAATTGATTGACGAGTCGAGTGAGAAGCGGTTCTCCCACTTGAGGGAGTTTTATGTTGATGACAGTGACGAGGACAGTAAAGACGGGTATAAAGGGTAAATTGGCTGCCTGTGCTCTGACGACGTTGCGGGAAAATAGTCCAAGAACGACTCGGACACGACCTGCTTGATGTTGGCGATGTTGACTCGGTTGACGATACCAGTGACGGACTTGCGCAACGCATCTTGAGAGAGCCTCTGGTGGACTTGTCGGACGCGGTGGAGGCCTGGAGGGCACGGAGTCGTGCAGGGGGGACGGAGCGTCTCAGAGCCGACGAGCTTTGCAAATTCGGCCTGCTTCTTTGCCAAGTTTTCCGCGCTGCCCTTCTTCTTTGCTGGGAGCCTTCTCCCAAGCTGGTTGCGACTCGATGTTATGTAATACCCCCCACGACTGAACACCGCTTCACGGTGTTGTTAGAGTATCAATATCACTCATATAATATGTACACCAGCCAAGAATCCAGCAAGCTTTAGCCCCAGCTTGAGGCTGTACATCCGCATATGGGAAGAGAGGCCCGTCCCGGGGCCGCACCTCAGCGCGCTCACCTTTTATCCATCGTCCACGCATTATGGAGCGTTCTCGCAAGGTCTTCCTCAGAATCGCTTCTGCCGCGAACAAAGTCATTACAAGTGCCAACGACTATGCCGATCGCAAGGACAAGTGTGGTGTCCAACGCGCTCATTTCCAACTGGAGACCGATATGCGGCGCATTGCCGTCGCGTGCGAGTGTATCGCAGACTTTCTGACCAAATCTACTCTTCCCGATCGCCCCGAAGTCGACATCAGATTGCAAGATTGGCTTGACTCCGAGGAGCCACAACAGTGTCTAGACACCCTGCTCCGAATGGCAACACAGCTTCAAGTTCAAAGCGACGATGTCCCCAAGTCAAGCTTATGGCTGTCCCGGGCTGTTCCCTGGATCTTTGGCCAAGGAGTGAGCACGGTGCACACTGGGGACAAGATTGCAGAGGCAGCCGAGGATTTCAGTTCACGCAAAGTACACTTCCATTTCTTATTCTCTACGGACATCTGGTGTGTTCCCCCCGACGCAAGGCTGACGCATGACTGACGGTTCCGCATAGGAACAACCAGAAAACCACTGAGCAACAGCCAGGCCAGATTCGAGCTGCTCAATCGGTGTCTGGTGGTCTTTTCCAGGCGGAGATCAAGGGTGTCTCATCGTGAGTACAACGATTGGCCAAGCTTTCTAGCTCACATGTGGTCAGCCCGTCCCTTTCACACACAACTCACGAAGACGAGCAAGCCGATCATGTCGTCCACAATGACCTCGGTTCGGTCGATGATGATTGTTCATGGATTACTCTTCAGCAGGACGACGAGTATGTTTTGTGCCCTACTCTGCAAGATGCCGCATGTAATAGATTTCCAGCAGCGCTACCCCGAACGAGGTTGATCTACAAAGCGGACATACCGTCGCCCAGGGACAGAAGGGAATATCTGACGATGAACAGAGGAAAGAGATCGGTAATCAGCCTATTCGTTCGTCCTTACTACCATTCACACTTCTTAGCAATAGAACCAAAAGTGATGATCGAATGGCTTGATGGATTGAACTGCACAGAAAAGCACGACAATACCTTGTTGCTTCGACAGCCTGATACGTGCAAGTGGTTGTTTCATACAACCAACTATAATCTATGGAGGCATGACGAGAATTCGTTTTTATGGTTGAAAGGCAAACGTATGACGTTGAGATTTGCAATCCTCGTAATTCCTCACTGACATGACCATAGCCGGGGCAGGGAAATCTGTCTTGGCGTACGTCTGTCTTTTGGCAGGTCCATTGGCACTCACTCCGCTTGCAGGTCATCCATTATTGATTCTCTGGAAGGATCCCTGCGCAAAGGGGAGATCCTTACTTTCTTCTATTGCGACTTTCGAAACGAGAGGTCAACCCACCCTACGGAGGTGTTACGCTCCATCCTTTCCCAGATGTTGCAGAAACTAGATGCCAATACTCCTAAGGTCGGAAGCTTACTTCAAAACCTGGTAGAGGCAAAGAAACGAGGTGGTAATGCACTGAAGAATGCTATGAAACTTGCCAGACTCGTATCTCATGCTGCAGGATTGATGAGCACAAAGCCCCTGGTTGTGATTGATGCCCTTGATGAGTGCAAGGATGTCGACATACTCATCCACTCTCTCAAAGAGGTCAAGGACTGCGTTCGGCTCTTCGTGACCAGTCGACCCTTGAATGTCATTGCAGTGGGTCTCACTGGCCTTCCGTTCATCTCGATGGGCGATATGGAAAACGAAGTGGCAGCAGATATCCAGCTACATGTTGACAGAGAATTGGACACTCGCCATCGACTGAGGGGCCTACCCATCATGTTCAAAGACGAGATCCGCTCAGCTTTGTGCGCAAAGGCATGTGGCATGTACGAAACCTTATCTAGCGTCAATATTAGGAGACTGATATATTGTTTTCAAGGTTCCGGTGGGTCCAATGTTCTCTGGACACGCTCAACCGCTGCCCCGATCGAAAGAAGGTCCGCCTTGCGCTTGACAGCCTCCCCGAGGGCCTCGATGAGACCTATGAGAGAATCCTCTCCACGATCGATGAGAAGAGCGGGGACGGGCAGCTTGCTCGACGAGCTCTCGCATGGATGGTGGCAGCCCTTCGCCCTCTGCAGTTGATCGAACTCATGGAAGGGCTTACAATCAATCTGCGAACGCGAACCCTAGACGCAGACCTGGCACCAATGCATAGCGGGGTTTTGTTGGATATATGTGGGAGTCTTGTAACATACAGTGAGAAGACGGGTGTCATCACTCTGTCTCACTTCAGCGTGAAGGTGAGCCGTACTGACTGGCATGTACGTTCAGAGCGCTTAATGTCCAGTTGCGCAGGAGTACCTCATGGGCACGTCGATTCCTACGAAGCTAGCACTATACAACATCAACATGGAGCATGCCCACCTGCAGTTAGTCCAATTATGCATGTGTTACCTTCTCATATACCTCAATACTCTCTCTGGATTTATCAACCCAAATGATGTATCTGCCATCAACATCCGAGGTCTCTCTCCGAACATCAGGGATCGTCTACGGATCTTGTCACATCCACTTCTCTATTACGCCCTCGACCATGCTATCGATCACTTCCGATACCTAGGTTCACAATTTAAATCCATTATAGACAACGCCCAACTCCTTGCTGATGCCATCCAGCATCATCGTTGTATGTGGGACAACCTATGCCGATCCACTACACGACATGCGAAACCCGCCACGCCAACCTGGCCAGTATCTAAGCATGATCTCATGCTCTATGTACTCGTGGCCTATGCTCCGAATTCACTCCTGAAATCACATATTCGTCACACTTTGCTCGCACCGAAGCATGGGATGAATCCCTTGATCTATGCTGCATATTTCAACAAACGAGAACATGCCCAGACACTGTTATCACAAGGTGTGGGGTTGAATCACAAAGGTTGGGGGATCGAAGGTCGTTCCCAAGTTTTTCCCATCGAGGTCGCTCTGGAAAATAGTCATTATGCTGTGGCGACTCTCTTCGTAGAACATGAGGGTGTTATACCCTCACACATATTCACACCTTCATTCCTGTGGTCCTGTGGTCCAATTCCGTCCCGTCTGGCAAGGATACTATTCCAGACTGATCACCTGGTGGAGGCTGCGAACGACTCGCTTCATAAATCGGAATTATCTCCATGGACCATCTTCCGGTGTGCGTTTGGCACTGAAGACAGCTATGAAGGTGACCTCATAGCCATCCTACGTCGATGTGTTCAGGTCCTTGGTCACGATCACGCACTAGGTGAAGCACTCCTCAACTTCGCTGTTAAAGAGGGGCAGTATTCTTTTGCAAGACATCTCCTTTCCTGTGCCCTTGCTCCCCCCCCTTTTGACCCACTGATCAGTGGTCGCTGGGGGATCCGGACAGCAAAAATGGTCCATTTTTTGGTCGAGAACGGGTTCGATATCCATGTGCGCAATGCCACCGGTGATCCCCTGCTCTGTACTGCGTTACAGTCATTTCGCTCCTCGGAAGAAGATGCTGCCATAGAGGTTATAAAAGCCCTCATTGGTTATGGTTGTGATCCACTTGAGACCACTCACTCTGGATCAGGCCCCCTTGATATTGCGGTTGAACTCGGCTTCGTTTCCATCACACGATATCTGTTTTCTCTCGGTGTTTCTTCTCCTCTCGACTTGTTGTCTCGCGCATTCAAGTTATTTCCTTCGGTCATGGTGCCAATGATCATCTGCTTGCTCGAGAATGGCGTAGATGTCCACACTCGCACTCCCACTGGAGATCCTTTGCTCCACACGGCATTGACTGCATCTAGCCTAGATGATGCCTTGAATAATGTGAAAACCCTCATTGACTATGGCTGTGATCCCCTTGAAATCACTCCATCTCGACAAACTCTGCTTCAGGTTGCGGTGGAACTCGGCTTCGTCTCTGTTACACAATATCTTATTTCTCTCGACATTCCTCCTCCTTCTGACCTGTTGCATTATACATTCAAGTCATGGCATCGGGATCATCTCATGGCATCAATGATTATCTGCCTGCTCGAGAATGGTGCCGACGTCCATGCTCGCACTTATACTGGAGATCCTTTGCTCTACGCTGTATTGAATGCATCCCACGAAGTTAATGCTTTGGATAACGTGAAAGCCCTCATTGACTACGGCTGTGATCCCCTTGAAACCACTCCATCTGGACAAACCTTGCTTCATGTCGCAGTGGAACTTGGCTTTGTTTCTGTCACACGATATCTTTTTTCTCTCAGCATTCCTCCTCCTTTTGATCTGTTGCATCACGCATTCAAGTCAAGGCACTGGAATTATCCCATGCTGTCAATGATCATCTGCCTCCTCGAGAATGGCGCCAATGTCCACGCTCGCACTCCAACTGGATATCCCTTGCTCCACACAGTACTGAGTACATCTAGCGAAGATGATACTTTGCATAACGTGAAAGCCCTCATTGACTGCGGCTGTGATCCCCTCGAGACCACTCCATCTGGACAAACCCTACTTCACGCTACAGTGAAACTCGGTTTCGTCTCTGTTACACGATATCTTTTTTCTCTCGGCATTCCTCCTCCTTCTGACCTGTTGCATCATGCATTCGAGTCAAAGCATTGGAATTATCCCATGCTGTCAATGATCATCTGCCTCCTCGAGAATGGTGCCAATGTCCACGCTCGCACTCCAACTGGATATCCTTTACTCCACACAGTATTGAGTACATTTAGCGAAGATGATACTTTGCATAACGTGAAAGCCCTCATTGACTACGGCTGTGATCCCTTTGAAACCACTCCATCTGGACAAACCCTGCTTCATGCCACAGTGAGACTCGGCTTCATCTCTGTCACACGATATCTTTTTTCTCTCGGCGCTTCTCCATCTCCCGACCTGCTGCAGCTTGCATTGGAGGGGGGTCTAAGGCGGGGCTCGAACAGGCTACCAATGGTTATCTGCCTGGTCGAGAACGGCGCCGATGTCCACGCTCTTACTCCCACTGGAGATCCTTTGCTCCACACAGTATTGAGTGCATCTAGCGAATATGATGCTTTAGATAACATAAAGGCCTTCATTGACTACGGCTTTGACCCGTTTGAAACCACTCCGGCTGGTAAAACCCTGCTTCATGTCTCAGTCGAACATGGCCTCGTCTCTGGCACACGATATCTTCTTTCTCTCGGCACACCTCCATCCCCCGGTTTGTTACACCGTGCACTGGCTACGCAATGTTCCTCGGCCGGATCAGTAATTCTGTGTTTGCTCGAGAATGGTGTCGACGTCCGTAATCGGTCGCCTACTGGAGATACAGCACTCCACGCTGCGCTGCAGGAGGTCAAGGACGAACCCAGGGCATTACATATTGCAGAATTGCTCGTTAGTCATGGGTGCAGTCCATTCGAAGCCAACCTCAGGGGAGAAACTCCACTTTATATCGCAGTACGAAACCGTTTTCTTTCCGTCGTTCGATATCTCCTCGGGCTGTTGCATGATGCTCCCATTCCGCCTGATTTGCTGCTTGTCGCTTTACGAAGCCGGCCATGGAGGGTAGAGACTCATTGGGGATCTCCTGGATACGGAATCGAGCAACGGTTAGAGATCCTTGAGCTATTGCTTGACAACAAAGCCAATTTCCATGCTTGCCACACCGCATCGGGAAGCCCTCCGTTTCGCATCACATGGCAGTCGCTTGCAAACGATGACAACAAAATATGGATAGACAATGAACTCCCAAAAGTTCTGGAACTCCTCGTCCGTCATGGGTACAACCCCTTTGAATACAATTCCGATGGCAAAACACTCCTTTGCATCGAGAACGAACAAGGCATCGAATCGCTGATGGAATGCCTTCTTTCACTTGACCCATGTTCAAGTGTGCTTTCTGATGTATTACAGGTCGTGTTGCCTTCCAGATCACTACGGGATAAGGTTGAGGTCATCAAGCGTCTTCTCCTCAAGGGTGCGAACGTCCATGCAAAAACACCCGGCGGGGACTCCTTACTACACTATGCGATAGTCTGCATGGACTGGAACGACGACGACATGCATCGCGTTGTTGAATGCTTTCTTGCCTTTGGGGCCTGTCCTACGATGCCCAACGACGATGGCACGACGCCCTTTCACTTCACCGTGGAGCGAGGGTACCTCTCTATCGTTGCATCGCTCGTGCGGCAGCACAACATACAGCCACCATGCGGTATCTTGTTCACCGCCATCGACTCCACCGACCCGACCCTTCAGGATGTCAGGCTGGACATGGTTCGGGTCCTCGTTTCAGGCGGCGCCAGCACTGAGGCCCGCGATGCATCTGGACGGACACCGCTGGAGGCTGCCGTCTGCAGGCGACGCTATGCCGTGTTTGAGTATTTGAAATCCTTGCGATTCAATCAAGAGGGCGGACATCCCCCGGGCCTAGCGGGCAACCCAGGCTCCACTTCCCTTCTATCCCAGCCTGAGCAGGAAGGACTCGAAGTCCGGGAGGACGCGACCGTGACGTTGCCAGTGAGTACTGCTCTTTCTGTCACTTTCGGATTACCTTACAAGTATACATAGCATCGCGTCGACGGGTGCCAGTGTAAAAAAGTGGTGCCACACCAGATCTGAATCATTTTCACTGACAGCTAAATAAGTCACTGTAGTTTCCCTCGCGTTTCCCCTGTTTTTCTTAGCATCATGCCAGTCCTACCAGCGTTCTGTAGGCCTTGATGAAGTATCATGATAAACAGTCCCCTTTCTCTGTACACATAAGTATGCTATGAGGCTAGAGCTGCAATCACCACAGATAAACTTTGATATATAATCTACAGTGTTGTCCTAATTTCATCGCCTACGACCACCATAGTCCCTCTCCTTCGGGTCTACGCGTCGCCTATCCGGTGTAACTGACCGAGGCCTATACCCATCCCTACGTCGACCATCTCTCTCGTATCTGTCCTCCCGCTTCGCATACCCCCTGTCCCGATCGCATGAATCATGCCTTCTGCGCCGATCCATGTCCCAATCCCGAG
>JBBPTY010000867.1:0-13008 GCA_038094335.1 Tylopilus aff. striatulus | reverse complement strand
GGGAAGGGTCGTTGCGGCAACATTGTCGTCTGAGGTGCAGCAGGAATTTGTCGAGGACCAACTGGGGTTTGCGGGGTGTGTGCACTTGCCCCAACTATCGCCCCTGCTTCGTTGGCGTGACTGTCTGGCGTCTGCCTGCTGGTACCAGCAGCGAGAGATGCTTTGGCAGCGCGAATTGGCGCAAGCCTGTCAAACGCAGACGTGGTTACTGGAGAGTTTAATGAAAGTGATTCTACTTTCACTGCTGGACCAGTCTGTACAGTCAGGGGGATATGACGCGCAACGTTTGAAAGGGCGGGATTAAGAGGAGCACTAAGCCCGTTGAAAGTGGGTAGCGGAGGAGTCTGACTACGGGATGTTTGAGTTGTCGGCGTGGGCAGAGCTGGCTTTTTGGGTGGATCAGGTAAAAGTATTGACATGGAATTGTTGGTTTGACGAGACGACTTGACAGGTTGCGACGGTTTTGCAATCGAGCTGGATTGACCAGTGGGTACGACCGCCATTTTCTTTGTGCCATTAGTCTTCTGATCCTTTGCACCAGGTGCCTGGCTCGCAGACTTTGTAGCTTGAATGGAGTCCGTGAGGACTAATTGAAATCCACAGTGAAAGTCTCCCACCTGCAGTGGTCGTAGGACCGATGGAATGCCTTGTAGCTCTCGGGTTGGCAGACAGCTCCAGGTCGGACTCGTCTGAATGCGCAGGTCGTTTACGTTTGACAGGTTTGGCTGCCTTGGGTAGCGTCTGAGCTGCAGGTTTGTCTCCATCCCCGTCGCTTTTGAGTTCGGAAACCTTGATTTTCTTTGCTACGAATTCCATCAAATGCTTCGTGACGCGACTATTTGAACGGATATCCTGATGCGAGGCACGTACGTCCTTGCGCATTTTTTCGATAGCGGAAGATATCTGAGTAAGGGACAAGGTCTTCCTCTTCAAGTAAATAAGCACCCCAATAGTGACAAATTCGA
This sequence comes from Tylopilus aff. striatulus, assembly GCA_038094335.1. Taxonomy (NCBI): domain Eukaryota; kingdom Fungi; phylum Basidiomycota; class Agaricomycetes; order Boletales; family Boletaceae; genus Tylopilus; species Tylopilus aff. striatulus. The sequence goes on along the minus strand of JBBPTY010000867.1, from coordinate 12,043 downwards.
TTGGGGAAACACGGGTGGGTCGGTTGAGCGATCCGCTATACTTTTTGTCACGAGCTAAGATAACAAAAAGCCGGAAGGTGTCATGCAAATCAGCACGAAGTTGTGTTGACACAGGCTGTGGCTTCTGCAGCCATTTCTCAAGGGTTTTAGGCCCAGGGATGGCAGTCTTTGGGTAGTTCTCAATCAGGTGACCAATCGTGGCAAGACACTGGAAGTCTCGGCCGCGAGTGTGGCCCCAGTCAAGATAACCTTCGAATCCTTCTTCTCCAAGAACCTGGTTTTGGATTTCGTGTATCACCGTTGACCACGGACCAACGAGCGCCTGTAGTCGTTCTTTTCACAGGTCGAATTACCATTGAGAAGATAATCCGGCAACGCGTACCTGCAGGTGTCAGCGCGACGCCCAGTTGGACCCTCTATGTACACGAGCATTAAGAATTTAGATAGAGCGAAAATTCTCTTGCTTACCTGGAAAATCTCTCGCTCCTGGTCATTATCCAACCCCGTATATTCAACACACACAATTTGTTTGTTTGCAAACTGTGTTCTCAAGTGCGGGGGAAGAAGCTTCCGCTTTGCGTTCGTGGCACTTGACTTGTACCAAAGCTTCTCGTTGGTGAACCTGTGCAAGCGAATGCATGCTCCTTGTAAATAGACTTTACAAGGAGAATATTGTCTCAGACACCCACGAGTCTTTATCTGGTGATGTAATAAAAGAATGTACATCAGTGAAGTAGGCGCTACGAGGAACACTAACGCGGTATCTGTAATTGAAAACACATCAGAATCAGCGGCGCTACCAGACCTAACAACGTACCTGCCCATCGATGAATCTTTGTAGGTGACAGATCAAATGAGGACATCCAAATATTGTTATAGAGCCATATGTTTACCTTTGAATCGAAGTCAATCGCTGTTTCCCATCGATGCAAGTTCGCAATTCACTCCCATCGTCTTGCACGGTGACGGCTGTATGCTTCATGGTGAAATCTGATTTTTTCAACAGCACAGACATTTCAGCGCACCAAATATTATCGGAGGAATATAATAATTGCGCAAAAGTGAATCTATGAGTCCGGACTGTTTTTCTTCTTGCCACACAACATCTTTAGGTGATCTCAGTTAGATCCAGCCGGAATACGAGCCACGCATAAGAAGGGGGGCTTACTTACCTCGCTGGTATTCCGGATCAAGGTCTATGGCATTGTCTATGATTTGATCTGTTTATAGACAAGCAATGGGTACTTAGAAAGTGTATACACCGCACGTTTACATACCATAAAGCGACTTGGCAGTATACTGCGCTGTTCGGGGTGCACGTAGAACATTCGTAATTTTGTATTCCTTGGAAGCCTTTTTGGTCTTGGAGGTACGTTTCGACAGGGGTACATCTTCCTCATCGGAGGACAGGTCGGTGAGGTCGGAAACGTCTGATAGCGACATTTTCAACGAAGCAAAACGAGAAGATCAATTGGGCAAAGATTCTGGTCAACGGATCGGAGGAAAAAGCCGACCAATAACTGCTGGACGGGAGAGGTCAATTACGGGGCTAAGATGGTTCTCGCAATGAATAAGCCACGCAATGAGGCCAACCGTGTCGAACCGACCGGGAACCTAGAAGGCGTACGGTAGTCAGGGACAGGAAAGAAGGAATGTCAGGTGCACAGTCAACTGCCTGCCCGAAAGGGCGTGCCCCTGGGGAATGCCGGCGGTGTACCGAAATTTGTTGCCCGCTCTGTGCCGAACTTCTTTGTCGGCGCGAGACTTGGTGGTTTGTAACTGAACGACCACGGTGGGACCTTGTGGCACAACCCTAGAATGGAGGCGCTCACCGAGGAGACCCAAAGCGCTTCTTGATGCTCCCATCCGTAATGTATCCTCCGAGCGCCGGCAATTAGGCGCTGACCTGCAATCAGACACTTTGCCTTACGCTGTATATCACGTGATTTTTTCCATTAACACTCCGTTTGAATTCGTAGACGCGTCGCGTCGCGCCTCGGTCCACCATCACAGAGAATGAGGATCGAGGAGCTTGTGATCGAAGGTAGCTTAAACAGTCCTCTAAAATATCGCTCTAACATACGATGTAGGCTTCAAGTCCTATCCAGTGCGGACGCAGATAACCGGATGGGATCCGTCGTTCAACGCCATCACCGGTTTGAACGGTTCCGGCAAGTCCAATATCCTAGATGCAATATGCTTCGTTCTAGGCATCACCAACATGGCCCAGGTGTGCAATTAGTCTTTCGGACATGCTATAACTAACATAGCCCTCGTCTTGGTAGATGCGCGCGCAGAACCAACAAGATCTCATTTACAAGCGTGGACAAGCCGGTGTCACCAAAGCAAGCGTCACCATCGTTTTCGACAACTCGGATAGGGAAAAGAGTCCAGTTGGTCTAGAAAATCTCAAGCAGATCACCGTCACTCGCCAGGTTGGCAACAGGCTTATGGGCCCGACGTTTGCTAACCACTCGCGCACTAGATTTCTCTTCCCAGTGTATCAAAATACCTATTGAACGGACACAAATCAACGCAACAAAGTGTTCAAAATCTTTTCCAGGGCGTCCAGCTCAACATCAACAATCCCAACTTCTTGATCATGCAGGGCCGTATAACTAAGGTTGGCCGTCTCTACATTGGCATTGTCTGGTTATCTACATGTCCTTTTCAGGTCCTCAACATGCGACCGCAAGAAATTCTTGGCATGGTAGAAGAAGCAGCTGGCACACGTATGTTTGAAGAGCGCAAGGACAAAGCCAAGAAGACGATGGACAAGAAGGACAAACGCGTCCAAGAACTTAACTCTATCCTTGCCGAGGAGATTTCGCCAAAGCTGGAGAAATTCCGCGCGGAAAAACGACAGTTCCTTGACTGGCAAAAGGAGCGAATTGAACTCGAGCGGATCGGTCGAGTGCTACGCGCATGGGAGTGGACAGACGCCAAAAGAAAGGTCGAGACAGCAGGAGACGATATCACAACCAAGGAAGCCGAGAAAGAGGGGGCCGACAAGCAGAGGAAGAAACTCGTGAAGGATTGCAAGGCGGCAGAAAAGATGTGGGAAGAAGTAAACCAGAAACGTGAGGCAGAACGGAAGAAGGGTGGGAAGCTGAAGAAGTTGGAGGAAGACGTCGCAGAGTTGGACAAGGAGCTTGAGAAATTCCGGACTCAGGCCCAACTCGCAGAAGGTAACGTCGAGGATGAGAAAAAAAAGGTCACTGCCTCTCGGGACGAGCTCCAGACCTTGCACCAGTCACTCGAGGACAAACGCGCTCAAGTCAAGCAGCACGAGAGCGCTTACCAAACCGTAAAGTCGTCTTACGATGCAACTCAGGCCAGCCTTGCAAATTCCGAGGAACTTCTTCAAACACTGTTAACCGGCGTCTCCACCTCCAACACTGGAGGAGGCTATATGGGTCAGATTTCGGACGCAAGGCTCCGTCAAGCGCAGGCCGCCGCTAAGGAGGAGCAGAATCGTCTAAAACTTTCGATGAGCGAGAAGGAACTCAAGGTTCTTGAGGCGAAATGGAAGGACGTTGAGAAGGATGCCCATCAGGGACAACAAAACCTCGCCAAACTTACCGGGGAACTCGACAGGTTGAAACGCCAACTGTCTGAATGTGGGTGGAGCGCTGAGCAACAGCAGCAGTGTGACGACGAGCTGCGCACTGCACGAGCTGAAGTCAACCGACGCGCAGAGGCAAGTAACGTTACATTATCTTTGTATATTGCTAACACTCATGGAAAAGGCACGAGATGTTGTCAAGTCCCGTCTCTCCAATTTGACCTTTGATTATGCCTCGCCTTACCCGAACTTTGACCGCAGCCAAGTCAAAGGTCTCGTCGCCACCCTGACTACCATCCCTCCTGAACACTCTGACAAGGCAACCGCACTCGAGGTCGCTGCAGGGGGGAAACTATATAATGTCGTTGTCCAAGATGAACGTATTGGAAAGGATCTTTTGCAGAACGGCAAGCTCAAGAAACGCGTGACTATTATACCTCTCAATAAGATCAACGCTTTTACGCTCTCTGCGCAGGTGTGCCCAGATTCCCTAGGCTGCTGTCAATCGCTGACTCATGACCGCGACAGAAACTAGCTCAAATCGAGAATTTTGCTCCTGGGAAGGCCAATGTTGCACTTTCACTTGTAGGTTACTCCGACGAAGTTGCACGTGCGATGGCCTATGTATTCGGCGACACGATCATCTGTGCTGATGCAGATTCCGCTAATGCTGTTACCTTCGGTGCTAAGGTTCGCTCCGTGACACTTAACGGTGATGTCTACGATCCATCAGGGACACTCAGTGGTGGCGCCGCACCTAGTGGAAGCGGTACACTGCTGAGAGTTCGGGAATTGTTAGAGACGGAACGAAGCTTAGAACAAGCCCAAACCCGACTCAAGGAACTCGAGAAGGGAGAGAGTGCCGGACGGGAAAGGAGAGAGCGCTGGAGAGGCCTCTCGAGGGATGTGGAGATGAAGGAACACGAGCTTCGCCTCTTAGGCGAGCAGATCGGAACAAGCAACGCGGCGAGGGTGGGAGAAAGCTTTGTTTTCTGTTATGAATCACTAACGCATATGAGCTAGCTCGGCGCCGAGGTCGAATCCCTTAAAAAGACTATCGCCGAACATCGAAATGCAGCTCAAGCCGCAAAAGACGAACAGAAAACTGCTGAAGCCGAGGTTAAGAGGCTCGAGAAAGATATGAGCGAGTTCAAGGATAACAAAGACGGCAAGATCAAGGAGCTGAAGGTGAGCAAGACGGAGACATTTATGGATTTTTTTTTATTCGTTACGTTTCGTTTAGAGCACGATCTCTACGCAAAAGAACGCGCTCCAGAAGCAGGCGGTTGTGGTAAAGACGCAACAAAAGGAGCACCAAACCAGTTTGTTGGAACTAGGCGAGCAGAATCCGTGTTTATTTTGCCATATCTAATATATTTCGGCCTGACCAGAGCAAATGGAAAGCGATATCAAGGCCGCAGACATCGCAATTCAAAATGCTGGTGCCCAAATAGACAAACTGCGGATTGATGTGGAAAAGATCCAAAGCAAAATGGCCGATGTTGCGGTGTGTCTCCCTCTAACTGTTAATCCCCTCTTGAGCTGAACGTTTCATATAGACTAAACACGCGAAAGCGGAGGCAAAGCTGCAAGAAGAGCGTGCAACACTGACTCAGTTCGACAAGGAGTTAAGAGAGCTCGAAGACGTCATCAAAATTCAGAAAAAGGGCATCTCCGAAGCCGAGCTGAATATTAAACGGCTAGAGCATGAGATCAACGCTCTGGAAAAAGATAAGGTTACCCAGAATACCAACATGACGAACCTCGAGAAACAGTATGACTGGATTCGCGAGGAATGCCAGTAAGTTTGTGCGATATGTGTCGTATCCACGTATCTCATTGAAATGTCAGGTCGTTTGGGAAGCCCGGCTCTCCGTATGATTTCAATCAAGTTGATATAACGGCTCTGTCCAACAAGGCAGATGAGTTGGAAATGCGGCAGCGTAGCATGAAGAAAAAGGTCAATCCCAAAGTCATGAACATGATCGAGACGTGAGTACTTCATCGGGCCTATCGTCCTCGTTATCTGTCCACTTATCCTAACACCAGCGTGGAGAAGAAGGAATCAGAGGTAAAAAAGATGATGGCGACCGTACTCAAGGACAAACAGAAGATCGAAGACACAATCGCAGAGCTGGATCGCTACAAACGCGATGCCCTTCAGAAAACATGGGAAAAGGTCGATGGGTGTGTTCGTTTCTGTCATACTACCATGGAGTCCGTTATCAACACCCCCTCGAAGTGACTTTGGGGCTATATTTGCCGAGCTGCTGCCTGGAAACTTCGCCAAGCTGCAACCTCCAGAAGGTCAAGACTTGATGCAAGGCCTCGAAGTGAAGGTTCAGCTCGGATCCGTATGGAAGCAAAGTCTTACCGAACTGAGTGGTGGACAACGGTGTGTCACCAATAACGCAAAGATTGGCCTGGAGTTCTTACAGGACCTTAGCTCATTGATCGCATTATCTTTGATCATGGCACTTCTCCAGTTCAAGCCAGCGCCTATGTATATTCTGGACGAGATTGATGCGGCCCTGGACCTGTCGCACACTCAACACATTGGCCAGCTCTTCAAAAACCGGTTCAAGGGCTCGCAGTTCATTGTCGTATCGCTCAAAGAGGGTCTTTTCACGAACGCCAACGTTTTATTCCGGACACGTTTCCGGGATGGCACATCCATCGTCGAACGGACAGCTGATCGATCGGGGTCCTCTCTATATCATAATACGGAGCAAGGTAGTGAGCAAGAGAACACGGGTTCCCGGAGATCGAGACGAACTGTCCTTGCGACGTAAAAGTGCTTGATTTTCGGGTGGGTGGGTGGATTCGAGCTGCTTTCTTGCTATTGTATTTTGGATCAATGTTGTAGGCTATAATGAGTTGTACGACCAACCGTCTTCCCTTACTCACATCCGTCGGACGGTACCGCAACCAACCAGCCGAAAGTGTGCCATTTGGCCGATCTTCGCACCCTCGGCACTCAAATGACGCGTCCTTACTCAACGTATCGTCGTTCATGCTTCGCGACATGCCAGACGTACCATGAAGGCGATCGATGTCACGAGGAATCATATAAAATCCGTGCCTGGGTGCACGTAGTTCCGCCCCTGCAGCGATATCCTAAAATTGTCTATTGGTTAGATCGGAGGAAGAGCTACTTGGTGGTGACATAACCAGTATCGTATAAGGACAAAGCCTATGATATACTGTAGTGAGGAGCTCTGGACTGTTATATCAGCATTTCCATAGGAGATGAGATAAAATGAAGGGATCATTAGCATCTTTCAAGGATCAGGCGTTATAATTGCAATATTCAACAGAGCTGGACAGATCTGGACAAATCTAGCTAGCTGGAAACCTTGATAGGGATTTTGGAAGAGCTGTCTAGCTGTCATGGTCTGTCCTAGCTGGTGAATGCATGTTTGGTTATTTTATACATATATCAGCAGTGAGGACCCGGGTGTCAACGACAAAAACCTTGATGGTCGGTATAAGTTATCAGTGATTCAAGAGCCCTCGTTGCAACTGCTACTCGGGTGTAGCAGTGCACGAAAGATGGCAAAGTATTGAGCCAGAATAAACGTGATTGCACCGTGTGTATATGTGGAGGAGAGCGAATATCGCGCTGAATAGAACGCTACAGACGGCAGAGGTACCATTCGACCAACGGATTCTTTACATACACATCGATGTCTAGTGTCCCTTGTTTTCATTCTTCGCTCTGTACTGCTCCCGAGCATGCTATCTATATTTGTACGCACGTTATTTCCACCTCGCAATCCCAGTCTCTTTCGGAAATTTTCGGTGGATTGTGGACCATCCTTGGGTGATGTCAGAATGAGAATTTAGACAAGTTCTTATAATAGTTCAATTTGCTGATGAGCTTGTGGTACAGCGAAGCCTTTGAGCACCCACTGTGATCTACACGATGTCACACATCCCCAAACGAAGTCGAGACTCAGCGAATGCATGCAGTTCGGGTCCCCGGCCATCACCGAACGGTGGGTCCATTGTGGGTCCATCGTGGGTGATCCCAGAGTACCGCCTCCACCTGAGCATGCTGGTATCTACTACATAATTGTCTTCTAATCTTAGAACGGCACGTATTTTCTTCCTTCATTCTCTCCTCTCGCGATCTTCTGATTCGACTCACAGACTCTGAATCCACATGGATCGCAGTCAACAACTTAGAAAACGTTTTCGCGATATACTCAGTGGTTCCACGGATGTCGAACGCCACAAAGCCCTCTTTCTTGAAGGTCTTGCTGCGCAAGACGATCCCGTATAATGTGTTAGCAGCATAGTCTCCAGTGACAAGGGACTCTTGGCGGTCCAGCACGCCATGCGTCATGACTTAAGCACCAAGTTCATGAACGGTCTTGGCTCCGCCGTCATTCGCTATCTCCTTCGCGCCAGAGAACTTGGTGATGTCCTCGATACCGTCTTCGTCCATATCCTTGATCCTCCCCTCTTCTGGGACAAGTTTTGCGAGGAGTTCCAAAAGGGGAGTTTAGACGAGACTGCCGAAGTCGTGTTCGCCCAGCTCCTTGCTTACCTCCTCAGGATGGAAAACAAGGACACGTCTCGCTACCGTGAACGCGCAAAGCAATCTTCTATCCTCGATAGGCTCATGAACTCTAATCAACCGGACGTCAAAGCAGCTGCTACCCTCATCAAAGAGATCGTCACCACCGCGTCTGTCACATCCGCTGCCTCCATGCCGGAGGGTCCCGGAGGCCGTCACGATAACGACTTCATCGACTTTCGGGATATTGCCATAGTGCCTACTTCAAACGAAGTTCAATCCACCAAGAAGACTTTCATCCGGCACGCATCATTCCTCGACGACTCTAATGCCAAAGAAACTCGCGTCGCTGACTACCTCGACAATACGTTCCGTCTTCTGAGAGAAGACATGCTGTCTGAGCTGAAAGAGGAACTTCAGTCCATCCTCTCCAAGAATAAGAAGAAAGGGGGGCCTCGTAGGACAGTCATCGAGGGGCTGAAAATCGCAGGGGTCTATACAGGCTCTAATAATCAGAGAAACCGGACTCAACACGGGATTGTCCTTCAGTGCACCGGAGAGCTCACGATACTCAAAAACGTCAAGGAAAACGACCGGATGACCTTCCTGAAGAAGGATCCGCGCGGTTCGAAATTCCTCAGTCATCAATCCTTAGCCTGCCTTATCGCTGACGGTCAACTGCTGGCCCTGGGGCCGATCTTGCGGGTAGAGGAGTTACTGGTGAAGAAGCCCCCTGCTGTGGTTATCCAAGTTTGTGGAGAGGCTAGCTTCGTCAAGACGCTTCTCGACCTCTACACCGCGAGGGAGGTTAAGCTCATTCAGACGAGCACTGCCATTTTTTCCTTCGAACCCGTGCTCAAGGTACTCCAAAAAATGAAAGTCGTTCCTCTCGCGGAAGAGATTCTGTTTTGGGAGAAGAACGTGCCCCTTCGTGGCCCATCCACTATTGTCTCTACGCTTACTGTCCCCTTGAGCAGAAATCCGACCATGGATGTCCAGCCATATCTCAAAACGCCGACCTCCATTAGACTCGACGTCGCACAGGCAGACTCACTACTCGCCGGTTTGAACCAAAGAGTTGCCTTGATACAAGGTCCTCCTGGTATGTTCTTCCGGATGAGCTTCACGACCCTTGATGACTAGCCCACGCAGGTACTGGGAAGTCGTTCATTGGCGCACTACTCGCCAAAGCCCTACACGATTTTTCCAATCAGACAATTCTTGTGGTCTGCTATACGAACCACGCCCTCGATCAATTCCTCGAAGATCTCTTGAAGATCGGCATTCCCGAATCCAGCATCACGCGCCTTGGAGGACGCGCCAACGACGCCATTTCTAAGCTCAGTCTTAGAAATCAGTCAAAGGGAAAATATCACCGTTCAAGTGCCGAGTGGGCCGTCATTAACGAGTTGAAAGGAAGAGCGGAAGATTTACGTGGGAAGCTCGAGACCAAGTTTGAGGCATTTCTTGCATCTGGTGTATCGTTGAAGGACGTACTCACACATACCAAGTCCCATGACCCGGACTACTTTGGTGCATTTCAAGTGCCCGAGTCCACCGACGGGATGGTTCGTGTGGGAAGGAATGGGGGTACCATTGGTGCAACCTACCTCATCTCTCAGTGGTCCCGGGGCCGAGACGCCGGGACATTCGAAACCGAGCCCCACGTCCAGTCTGCCGCGAAGATATGGTCCATGCCCAAGGCACAACGCCAACAGAAGATATCGGAATGGAGGTCTGCCATCGACCAAAGCCTCGTTGACAACACCTGGAAGCATGCAAGGGACTTTGATGGATGCCAAGATGAGCTTGTTCGTAAGTTTAGGGAGTCCGGGATAGCGTTGCTCAAGCAAAAACGAATCATTGGTTGTACGACGACCGGGGCAGCAATGTATACAGAAGACATCAAAGCTGCCTCGCCTGGGGTGCTCCTCGTCGAAGAAGCAGGGGAGATTCTCGAGAGCCACGTCATCAATGCCCTTGGAAGGGATACCGGCCACATGATTCTCATTGGGGATCACAAGTAAGTTGTTACTGCACCATATTTGCTCAATCATCGACCGACTCTAGTTGACAGGCAGCTCCGCCCCAAAGTAAACAATTACGAACTGACAGTCGAGAAGGAGGAAGGATATGACCTAAACCGGTCTCTGTTCGAGCGTCTCGTCCTCAAGGGCTTTCCTCACGTAACGCTTATAGCCCAGCATCGAATGCGTCCCGAAATTTCTGCCTTCATCCGCGAGTTGACCTATCCCGGGCTCACTGATGCGCCGAAGACCCAAAACAGACCAGACATCCGTGGGATCCAGAAGAATGTTGTCTTTGTGGATCATAGCCAATACGAGGACGATGACAAACGCGTTGGCGACCGAGGAGATGGTGGTTCGCAAACCTCGAAACGAAACCAGTTTGAGGTCGACATGGTGATGAAGATCGTTCACTACCTCGTACAACAGGGATATGGAAACGAGAATCTGGTCGTCCTGACGCCGTACTTGGGTCAGCTGTCTGCACTCCGCGAAGCGCTCAAGGATGCTGAGGCCATCATGAACGAACTGGATGCACGGGAACTCACTCGTGTGGGGCTGCTGTCCGCGCCAACCCCCCACAGTAAAACTCACAAAGCTCGCATTCGACTGGCAACTATCGGTCAGTGTAAAAATTTTGCTTCTTGGAGTCCTATTGACGATATCTCATAGATAATTATCAAGGTGAAGAAAGCGACATCGTCATCGCAAGCTTGACAAGGTCTAACACTCACGGCGCGATCGGATTTATGAACTCTCCTGAACGTCTCAATGTATTGATCTCCCGTGCACGCAATGGCCTTATCCTCATTGGAAATTCCCATACCTTCAAAGCGTCTAAATCTGGCGGAGAGTTGTGGAAAAAATTCTTTATACTGTTAGAAAATGGTGGCTACAAATATGATGGATTCCCCATCAAGTGCGACCGCCATCCAACGATCACTTCCGTAGTCAAGTCGCCTGCCGAGTTTGAGGCCGAAGCACCTGATGGCGGGTGCAACCAACCGTGGTAGGCCTACTTTCCCTATGTGATTCGCCTAAATGACTCACCCAATCATATTGTATAGCGGCTTGCCACTTAATTGCGGGATCCACAATTGCGCTAAAATGTGTCATCCAATCCGACTGGGACCTGGTGAACCTAATGTCCACAGAACGATGCCTTGTACCCACATCTTGACCATGCGGTGCCAAGCAAATCTTCATCAGCTGAAATGGAAGTGCTCGCAGACCCGTCCGGACAAATGCCCAGTTTGCGAGAAGGGGGCAGAACGCCTCGAGAAGCAGGCCAAGCTCGACCTCGAGGCGCAGGAGCGACGCGAGATCGACAGACGTCAGCACGACTTAGATATGGCCGAATTAGAAGCTCAGCTACAATACGCGAGAGAAAAAGAAGCCGGCATCCAAACTGCTAAAGATAGAGACGACGAGAAGAGGCAAAAGATGAAGGAAATCGAAGACACACAAAGGCGGGCAAAGAACGTCGCGAGGCAGGCAGGGTCTCGGGGATCGAAGGCGGCGTCTAGGAACACGAATTCGGTGCCACCTCAGTCAAACTCTGCCTCGTCGAGCCAACCTCAGAACAGTGGAAACAATGACCCTGCAGAGCCGCAGGGCTCCACTCCGAACCCATTGCGTCCTTCGATGCCATCACCTGCTCGTGATAAATGGGAGCACCAAAAGCGTGTCGATGGTATACAGAACGACGCCATCGACAAGATCATGGACCTAACGGGTCTCGAGAAGGTCAAGGAGCAGATCCTAAAGATCAAGGCCAAAATCGACACGATGAAACGGCACCGAGTTGCTCTGAACAAGGAGCGGCTCAATCTCGTTTTGCTTGGCAATCCTGGCACAGGTCGGTTGTTGTCGTCATGTTGGTGATCCTGCTGACATGACCTGGTCAAGGCAAAACGACCGTGGCGAGGT
>JBBPTY010000866.1:0-13024 GCA_038094335.1 Tylopilus aff. striatulus | reverse complement strand
CTTGCCAGTCCGCATTGGGTGGAATATGTATGTATGTTTGTACATGTTTGGGGCCCGGCTCAACACCCGGTAGATCTTCGGCATATGCGGCGAGTCTGGTGGCATCCGGATTACCGAACCCTCAGAGGATAATTCCGTACCCAGGGCCATCCAAGTAACATGGGCTGGTGCCGACGGGTAGATATTTTGCCACCGCTGCTTTGTGTCAACGCTGCCTGGTGTCGACCAAGCGCAATCCAATGAACGCTGCCAATACCTTCTCGCCGCGTTTCACTGTATCAGGTTACAAATCCGCCGCTTGATTTCCATACTGATGGCGCGCTGACCGCCGCTTCTACGGGTATCTACAACAAGCACCCTCATTTCTCATGCCAAGTGATGCTGTCTGGGTGAAACAACTCAGCCGCGCGATGGACCACTTTTTGCGAGTCTTGGCCCACACATCCGACGAAACCTGGTAGAGCTCGCGCAATATTTATCGAATGTCAACCTTGCCGAAACAGTCGACTAGGCACACCAACCCCCGAGTGTCTGGCACGTCGTGCTTCACCCATTCATCTCTCCGATGCCCGTTTCGTTTGTTCTCCTTCCAAGTGCAGAACCCACTTCTCAGCTTTCTTCGTGTGCACGAAAAACGCGCTCACATGACCTCGGATTGGAGTTTGACGAGACGCTCCGACGCTTGCTCGGACGTTCTCCTGCGGTCCGCACTGGAGTAGAACCACATCCGAGACATTGGGAATCACCTCTAGCGGGTCTCACTCCAAATCGCCCAACTAAGGAAGGCACTTAGCCCGCGGGGGATATTGCTAAGGTGCTCACCGCGAGCAATCAAACGGTCGACATTGTTCGTGGCCGGTTGGTCGAGCGCGGCGTCCATGACGGTCGGATTGTCTTGGGTCGTTCCAGGGAACGAATCCAAGTGAACGCAACCGTTGAGGCTGAATGGTTGATGAACAGAGTGCAATGATCGGACAAAAGACACGATGGTGGATATATTTGGTGACAACAGGATGACCAATGGAAAGCAATACCACGTGCTTGCCTGAGGCAGGGGCGTGACGAAGGGTTCGGTGGATAAGCATACTGACATATTGCGAATCGGTGGGGGGAAGAAGAATATAGTCCAAGTCGACAGCGTTGGTACGACATCATCAAACACGTTAACGGGCATCTCAGTTGCTGATCCAGGATATGAGCGAATCAGCCCCTCGGTAGTATTGTCTCCAGGCCCTCCGGTCGGAGACACTTCGAATCCCTCGAGTGACTTAGTCCTCCCATTCCGTGATGAGGATGTGGACATGTCAATGAATCAACAGAATGAAATCCTAGTAAACTTGTTCTTCGATAATGGGTGTCGTCAGCCAATGGTAGATGTTGTTTGAGACATGGTTGGGGCAGAAGCAACTTCAAGCTCGACTTGAAATAGTGAACATATAGGGTATGTGCATTTATGAGGTCCTACGCGAGGGAGTCAAATTTGCACCGGTTTACCGATGATCCACCCAAAATGCCTTTTCATCACTTGAATACCATAGCTGCCACGATAACTGCGACACATACTTGGCTGTCAACAACTTGAAGCAAGTGACTTGAATACTGTAGCGTTGTATCGGTGGGGTTTGGTTTGAACTTTGATGATCAGATGTTTGGATCTTTACGGTCAGTGCTCGTGCTCCCATTGTTGTCTCCTGTCACCGGACACGATGGTATCTCACAACGCTGTTCTTCCGCATGCACTGAACACGCCAGGAATTGAGAGACTCAGGAACAAGCGGGTTGTGCTTGCATCTGCTAGCCCACGACGAAGCGACATCCTTCGAACCCTCGTAAGTATGACTCCACTCATCTCGCTTCACGAGACTCGATCGATCCTTCCGTCGCACCTCGTGGATCACACACCCCACCGTGTAACCTAAACACACGCCCTCCATTACAGGGCCTGGCACCAGAGACCATCCCCTCGGCTTTCGCGGAGAACTTGCCCCTGTCCTCATTTGAGCAAATCCATGAATATCCCGTTGCTACGGCAATGCACAAAGCGGTGGAGGTGTACGAGAGGCTCGTGGTACGTGTATATGCGCCATGACTCTGATGTCGTGCTTACGATTTTACAATAGACCGAAAACCCAGACGATCCCCCTGATCTCGTCATCGGCGGTGAGTTGTACGCACGAGATTCCGAATCGTTCTGACACGCTTCACCGACAGCGGACACGGTTGTCTTCACGCATGCACTACCCTCAACGACGATCGAGATGGTGTCGGGTACGCGGCAGGAGCTCCTAGAGAAACCTATCTCCAAAGACGATCATTTGCGCATGCTGCAGGACCTCAATGGAAACGTCTGTGAAGTCGTGACGGGCGTGTCTCTCGGTGAGTGTACGGCGCATACACTCCGAACGTGTGACGGACGACGGACATGCAGTGTATCCTGTTCTCACCGCGCCGGGGTATGCAACAAGGCGAGTGACATGCACCTCTCGCTGCGCATCTCGTTCAACTATGGGCAGGGAAATGGACGAGCGGACGCTAGTCCACTTTGCGGAAAACTCACTACACATTCTCGAAGCGTATGTTAAGAATGGCGAAGGCTTTGATAGGGCGGGCGGATTTGCGGTGCAGGTGCGCTTTGATCATCTTTCATTTTTGCACTGTTCGTTGCGCACCGCATGTGCTGATGATCACGATGCAGGGCGTCGGTGGCCTTCTGGTTCGAAAGATAGATGGAGATTACAACAACGTCGTTGGATTTCCAGGGGCATCGTTTATCCAGTTTCTAGATAAGCTGGTAGAGGAAGAAGAGGATTTCCTCGAGCTGTGAAGGCTGTAGCACTGGATTTGATTATGTAATAGATGTGACTCAGGCACAGCCGCAATGACCGGCGAGTGGACCTTGTTCTTGGCTCAGCATATTTACGCTGTTCGTTTCATCTGGCTTTCTTGCTGACACCATCCACAGGACACCCTTACAAACTAACCCCCTCCACCATGTCCGGATTCGCCGCTCTCATGGCACTCAGCGCCTCGCAGACAAAGGAAGCCCAGAGCGTCGTCCGGGTGGCGCTCGAGCAGCGGCAGCGGAACGAAGAACTCAGACGCAAGAAACGAGAAGAAATCGAGCGCAAGGCCCGTGAGGAAGAGACGAAGCTCCGTCAGAAGCGCCTCGAGGACGAGAAGAAGCTGCAGGAGCTCGAGGCGAAGCGGGGGGCCGACCGTTTACGATGGGAGGCGGAACAGACACGGCGCGAGGAGGAGGCCCGGAATGCGCTACTCTATGGCCCCAAGAAGGCGAAGCAACTGGGCCCGAGGTGGCCTACGTCACATTCCGGGATCAAGGAGGAGATGCGTGGGCGCCGGATGGCAGGCGAGGACGACGACGACGACTCGGGGTCGGGTTCACCTGCAATGGCGTTGACGAGGGAGGAGAAGCGGCGACGCAGGATGGAGCTGGATTTGCGGCGCACGTATCAGGTCAAGCGGTCGCCGGCCTCGGGATACAGCAAGCATGGCCGTCGACTTCGTGGTGGGGCTATCGATACCCCAACGCCTGCCTCCGACTCTGGCGGCTCGACGCAGTCGGTCAAAGCACGCCTCACGGCACTGCCCAACACGCTGACGAAGCTCAACGTAAACAAACGGGACACGAGGACGATCGATGAAATTCTTCAGGACAGGGCTAAAGCAAAGGTCGCGACCCTCGATGGTGACGATGCCCGCGAATTCAACGACTGGTTTGGACGGGCGAAGAAGAAGGAGACTACCTCCGTTCCTAGCACACAGTCAAGCACCACGCTGGCATCCGCGCCGTCCTCGGGTGCGAATTCACCGAGACAAGTGGGTTCCAGTGAGTATCATTACTTCGGCGCATGCCCCTCATGTCATGATACCCATCTGTCATGGTCATGCAGAAGTTGCGTCGCAACCGCCGACCAAATCGCAGACATTTGTCAATGGCAAGTCGGCATCCAATCCATCTGCAGCCAAGTCGTCCTCGCAGTCTAGACCTGCTATGCATGCCAAGATCTCCTCGTCGATGATTCCCAAGGTCTCACTTTCACCCACCAAGTCCTCGCAGTCCCGGAGTCCAGACCCTAGATCACTTCCTGCCAAATCAGGGTCCGTATCGGGTGGTGCCCCTCCTCGATCTGGAGGGATGGCACCCAAGAAGCGACCTCGCTCGCCTTCGTGCTCACTTTCTCCCCCTCCGCCGAAACGGCGTATGTCTGAACCTGAGAATTCGCTCAGTTCAGAGATATGGAAATTGTTCGGCAAGGACCGGAACTCGTATATCTCACGGGACGTATTAAGCGATGACGAAGACATGGAAGCGCCTGCAAGCGCTGTGATGAAGGAAGAGCTGCGCAGGTTCGTTTTTTCCATCTCTAGTCCTTGCCGTGTCTTCTTACACGTATTTCTGAAGCGCCCGACTCGCGAAACGCGAAGACGAGGTTGCCTTGGAAGAGGAGAAGCGCCATGAAGAAGAGAAGCGCAGACGGAAGCGCGAACGTGAAATGCGCGAGAGACAAGGTCTATGAGGCCTGTCCATGTATCCGCATCTTTCGGTCCGACGCCAACGTCATGCTACATCTCCATCCTGCGCGGGTGAACGTCATACCCCTGGCCACCTACATTGTCTTTTTCACACTCTCTGTTCTACCTCGTGCGCTGCTCGGCTCCTCTGCAGAGCTTTATTCTGGAATATTTCGCTCACCTATTGACCTCCCACGCGATTTTCCATTGACTATCCTCACTTTTATTTTCCCTCCCCTGTGACGTTCTTGAATCTATCTCCATACTAGATGTGACTAGGTATACAAAGGAACCAGAATGCATGTCAAATCACTCAACATAGTACTTTTACACGCGTCCTCTTTCTTAAATTCTGACGAACCAATCCCACCGCGAATAAGGTCCTCTTCGGGTTTCGATGAAGTTACCTATCCCTTCGACGCATAACATACATATTTATGCTCCTATTTTTCTGTTTGCACTGCTGCCTCTCTCATTGTACTGGAAACATACTGCATATGCTGTGATTCCCTTGATGTTGTTTACCTCCCTGTTTTTTTATAATACTCTCATAGTCGTTCGGGTATGCACAGCTGAAAAGAAATTGGACAGAATACAGTCGTCAACTGGCACTTTACTAGCTACGAATAGCCTAACCGTACCAAGGAGCCGAGCTTGTTAGAACTCTATTATAACTTCTATTTTATCGGCTGTCTTGCACGTGACAGTATTACATCAGCACGTATATCAATCGCTCGCAGTCTTCTTTCCTCAGCGTTCTTATCACCTTGTGATGATCGCTGAGCCATGCCAAGCCAAGCTGTGGCAACACTATATAAATGAAAATGACAGTATAGACCTAGCCAGTTCTGTCTAGCTCCATCCAGCCCTGTCCAGTGGAAGGTTGGTTTACTGATGTCCTGTGCATTGTGCATAGCTCCTCCAGTACTTTTCACCCCACCATACCACACCCACTAGACTTGGGTGTGATTCCCTACTGAATTCCCCCTGAGTCTCCTTGCCATACCCTCACCATCACACTTGACAGGCCTTTCATCAGCAACTGTTCAGTGTAAGGCCATTTTCCCAGCCTGCCCACACAACTGACACTGGGATCCCCCTAGATCATGACTGGGAGGCACTTTTCCCACACCTAGTAGCACATACGCGACCTCAGTTTCAAGGAAACCCATCCTCAGGTCTCACACCTTCCTCCCCTTCTCGACCGCACAAAATGCAGCAGAAAAGGGTGTATTTTATGGGGGTGACAAAGTCACTGGACTGATGAGGTCGCTGGAGGGGATAGCACCTTATGAGTTACCGCATGGACCTCTGATAATAAGAAGGAGCATTTTGGGCGATTTCAAGCAGAATCATTCAGCTGGCTGAAGTTGATCCAAATGGGACAGTGAACAAGAGCAAACATGTCTAGAAGAGAGATACGTGATTCGACTCGTATAGGCTTGGCGCGCATCTGGTCCTTAGCTTAATTCGCTCGTGCAAGCATGTCTGTCGAGGATAGATGCGAGTTTCGTAAACGACTTTCATCTCGCGTTTCTGCTACCGTCTGAATCCTCGGGAATGGTGAGAATGCCGACATTTAGATGCAAAAAGTTGAGGAAATGACTCAAAGGCTCGAGGGCTGGTTTCCCCCATCAAGGACAACACACGAATCAGCACCCACCACCTTGCGGTCTGGTGGGGGTTTTCAGCTCACATGAGTAATAAACAAGATGTATTGATCAGCTGCGTTCCATACACCGTTTTGGACGTTGAACCAATTCACAGCCGCGAGCGCCTAGATACATAACATCCTGTGCATCTAATTCGGTACCTCTTCGCTACTGATGTTTATGCGAGAGGTTACCATCCATGAACACTCAAACCGTCACCTCCATGTAGCATAGCTTCGGCCTTAGGGGACCTTGCGGTGATCTGACACTTGAAAGGCTTTGGATACCTATGATATTCTCCATCACTTATAACTGATGTCCTAATAGAAAACGCTCACGAGATTCCCTCCGGGGTCATGTCGACTTCCGGAACCATTTGAATGCCGTTGACAATCTCTGGCGAAATCTTGAGCACGGCAAGCGACATGGCGACCGAAATGAAAATGGACGCCTCCGCGAGGTGAAGTCCTAAAGAAGGGTGTGTCAATGAGCACTGACGGTGCTGCGAGAGCTGGGTACAGGTCTTATACCTGGGCATATCCTGGTACGCTGTTAAGTCCTGCCACTTGATAAGACAAGCGATGCACGAACCTTCTCCCGAATCCAAAGCAAACGGTTTGCGGATCAGGCTGCGGGGTTTCACCAAGGTACCGTTCAGGTCGAAAGACCTCGGGATCTGGATAAGTAGCCTCGTCATGGAGGACCGCCCTAGCGTGCGTTTCACGAAGGCCGTGGGCCACTAGTCCAGGTCAAACACGCACCAAACCACTTACCACGAGTTCCCAATGATGCATGACCCTTTCGGAATGAGGTAACCCTCGTGATAAATGTCTTCTGCTGCGACGTGAGGCATCCCTTGTTTTTTTTTACTCGGTTGGGGTACACAAGCTGGCAGGAGACAATCAAGACAGTACCTAGTGGTGCAACTACGTGCCATCGAAGAACTTCTTTACACATTGCGTTGATATACGGAAGAGAATCACGATCGTAGAAAGAGGGCAGCCTTTCGTTACCAATGACGGTATCAAGTTCTACTTGTGCCCTGGCCTGCACTTCAGGATATAAGACCATGGCAAGAAAGAACGCATAAATAGCAGCCACGACCTATGAAGGAGGCTAATTAGTATATACTAGTACGTCCGACACGGGAGGATATACCGTGTCTGAGGCACCTGCCGAAAGATATCAAGTACTGATAAGATAGACACGTAGTCAAGAACCAAAACAAACCGAGAGTGACAGCCCAGGACGTCCAAATAATGATATCTTCTTCATCTGGAGTCACCCCTTTCTCCAGAAGTGTGGAAGCAAATGATGGCGTTGCCGTACCCGCCACCTTGTGCAATATGAGATGAACTGCATGATGGATCAAAGATGACCTAACCATTTGCTCCATGAGGTATTGGTAAGGCCGATAGAGTGAGTCTATCACGAGCTGATGATATTTCTTGGCATCTTGGAGGAAACCCGTGCCAGGAAACCATTCCGGAAGGAAGCGTACTGTAAACCACTCAGCTATACGCTCTTACATGAAACAGATTTTGAAGTTTCCATACACATGGGAAGAGAATCCACCAAGCACGCGCCTGGGATTGTAATCTTAGAGACCATAGCCATGACCTTGTGTATCAACTCGACTATTGGATCATTCTCCTCTTGGGCAGGATACCCGTAGGTCACTTTAAAAACGATGGCACCAGCAATGCTATCGGGCAGCCACGCGATCAAGAACGAGAATGGATCTGTCAAGGTGCCACTCACGAGCGTATGTGGTGAATCAGATCGTCAGGGCTTTGAAGCACCTGGCGCAACAACTGACGCGTGCCCTCTTCTTCGATCGGATGAAATGCCGCAGTACTGATCTTGCTGCCAAATAACTGGGAAATGAGTCTGCGGTACTTGCGGAGCCGCTCGTTATAATTAATGAAGAGTATCCCTTTGTTCATTCCGACCAAATCAGATGCCATGGTCAAATGGGGTCTGTCCGAACACTTGATGCTCTGCTTGTCGAGGATGGCTGAGATCGCCTTGGAAGAATTAAGGACAATATAATGCGTCCCTAGCACATTGAAGGACATGATGTCGCCTGAGAGTCGAAAGAGGGAAGCAGTTCATTGAGAAAAGGCTCCCACAGGACAGGTAAGGTAATCTGACCATATTTTCTACCAAAAGCCGCAAGGTCCTCCCAACTTTTCTTGGGAGATATCTGGAAAACATTACCAATCACTGGCCATCCAGCCGGCCCTGGTGGGAGTGGGTTTGAACTCCTTGAATCAAGTAGAAGCCGTTTGATCAGGTAGAGTCCTGCCCCAAGGAGGCAGACATTGACAAAAGTCAGTACTCGGGTCATTGGCGAGAAGGACAGCAGAAGTAAAAGAAGGTGGCAGAAAACTTGAACCTTGATTAAATACCCGGAATAGATTCATCCCAGGTATAATATGTGAGGGTAAGCCTGTTACATGATGAAGTTCACGGCAGAGATAGAACGTGCTTCGCCTGAGAAGATAGCGTCGGCTGCCACCTACATAGTGTCGCCACAACTCCACTTGACTTAGCTCGCCTTGGTTATAGTGTTGCTGTCACGGCGAAGTAAGTTCGAGGTTAGTTCGCTTCGCATCGGATAAGAATGCGCGCGCGTCCATCCAGCACAGGGGCCGCGCCTCGGCATTCTCCGGATTCCAACCAGGCAATCGGAACCTGGAGGGGCAGCACCACGCCGTGGTCGTTAAATTCCTCGAACCAAGTCAATTCTGCATTTTCCTAGTGTGTTTGATTTTGGCACCAAGTGTGTAACAACACGTGACTGACAAGGTCATTATGTGCTGAAGTCACCGTAGGGGATAGTACGTGAATAGATAACAGAAAAGAACATTCTGAATCGACATGGGTAGCGGTCGACAAGATGAAACGTGTATACAAACAAAGGGAGTTTATGGTACGCGAAAAAAAAAAAGAACATGACGAGCACCCACGTCGATGCGATGAACATACTCGCGACTCAACGTCGGGGGTCGACTGCCTAGCTTCCATCGTCCGTTCGGAATCGCTTGGCTTGAGGATATTGTCCGCCCTGTCCTTGCATGAACGCCGGATTGAAGTGTCCTTGCATGCCATATCCGCCGCGTCCGCCATGACCGGCCATCATTCCCATACCTATAACGGGGGGGATACATCGCGAGAGGAAAACCATCCGTAAGAAAAACAGCACACAACGAGCGAGAGGCCAGCTAAAAGTTCATACCCATGCCACCACGTCCTCCGCCCCCGCCCATCATCCCGCCCGCACCACGCGGTCCCTGGGGAATCATTCCTCCGCGCCCGCCGCCGCCCACGAACCCGGTGCCCATGCCGCCCGGCGCGCCGAACCCACCCATGCCCATGCCGCCCATGGCCATCGCGTTCATCATGCCCATGCCCGCCATGCCCATGGGGTTCATGTTGCTCATCATCCCTGGCATACCGCCCCGCATCATGCCGCCGCCCATCATTCCTCCGCCGCGTTGCATACCGCCACCGCCGCCGCCCATCATGTTACCCCCTATTTGGGGGCCGCCTCCGCGATAGTTGCCCCCGCCGCTGCCACCACCACCACCACCACCACCACCGCGGCCCATGGGTGCACTTCCCCCAGTCTGGATCGCACCTTGCTGGCGTTGGTCCCGCGGCGGAGGTTCTATTGATCATTGAGACATAGATTGTCAGCGCATACACGAACAATGCTCACCTTTGGGAAGGGTCCGGAAAGGATTCCCTTGTGAGGAGGACGTAAACGAGGCACTCGCACGTCTATTTTGAAAGTCACTAGGAAGAAATCAGGGTGACACCCAAGACGAATAAGCAAATAACGCACTTGTTGTCAAACCATGTCTTGACGGCGTTGGCGTTTTCGAAGCCACCGCATTCTACGTAGGCGACCCTGTGCGCTCCTCGTCAGGCTCTACAGCGACGCATCCTAGCCTTGCCTTACTTACCCCTTGCTCTTGCCGTTTACTTTATGTTCCGAAAACGTGATATCCCGGTGATCAATTGCAACGCCGACGTTCAGAGCGACTTGACGCAAGTCTTCGTCCGTCGTCCACTGTAAAAAACAAACACAGGGGCGACCAACGCTCAGAACAGATTGCACATGAAAACACTAATTGACAGGACAAAGAACGGACCCATTGAAGATCCCCAATGTACAATGCATCATAGCCCGCCATCGCGGGGTCCACGTTTCCACCATGCCCACCGTGTGAGTGATAACTCCCGTTCATGGCGACGTCTTGAGGTGTCGGCTCTTGTTTTGCGTGACTCATGGTGGCGGCAGATTGCACGCGCGGGGGTTCGGCCGAAGAGGGCGGGTTTGGCTGTCTCATGTCTTCGTCTTCCTCGGTCCGCGGACGTTTTTCACCTGTCAAAGGTTCGACGGGGGTGCTCACCGCTTCGACGGGCTCTTCGACCTGCACTTCATCTTGAAAGCCGTCGTCCTTGTTTGGTCGGTTCCGAGATGCCCCCCTAAAGTCAGCAAAACGGTGCGTGTATGCGCGCGAGGGTGTCACCTACCTGTTCGGTCTTGCTCGTCACGAAACCGTCGTCTTCGCCATAGATGTCGAAATCGTCCTCAGGCATGACTCAGAGCAGAGTGAGGGCAAGTATAAACGCTTGTTTTTGCACTAGAAGAGAGGACAGAAATAACAGGATTGGTTGAGTACCGACATGCACATGATGATAGCAAAACACAAAAAGGGAAGACAAAATGACGACAGTGGAAGGAGCTCAGCGCACACAGGGAGAAACAGATGGGGACGTTCTGCGCGCTACCAGATCAGCGACATGCAAGGACGAGAGGGTTTCTTACATGATTATGTAGAGATACAGTGGTGTTTTATACAAGCTCGTAGGTAAAGCGCGTAGAGGCGTGGCGGGGCTGATGTCGGCGTGCAAAGAAAAGAGCAGACAAGATCGTCCGTTTGGTTTCAGACGCTGTATTGGGTGCGCTCTGTTTGTCTTTATTTGCTGTTGTGGCTCCCTTTCCATTCTAGGTTATACTGATCTCTAAAGACATGTGTGTTTGTACGTCTTTGGGTCACAAGTACAAGCCTGAAATGCACGCATCGAGAACACGGCGCGTACATATGCCTTCCATTCTATCGGCTATAAGCCCGGCGGCGTCCTAGTCTCGGATACTGACCTGCATCACTTCTGAATCTGCGCAGACAGAACACTCACTAATTGCAGGCTGTTGGATCTTAAGGGCCGAAAAGAAATGCCCCAGGCACTTGCAATGTCACGCAACCAGCAATACCCCTGAGTGAGAAAACCCAGTTTACTATGTGACCGTTATCCTATTCATCACCATGCTTGGTCAATCTGCCGCAACCGAGCCACGCATGTGCCACTCCCCGGCGGTATACCCAAGTAGCGAGTAAAGCTAGCAGTGGCACCATGAGGATTAGGAGTTCAGATAAGATATTGCTGATCCATTGACGTCGCACAATATCCTCATCCGGGTTGTCAAACTACTGGCACTGAGACCGGTAAGTACTTGGTATTATATCCTGAATTTACATGACAAAATTAACGTTGACCTCAATCAGCGAGTTTACTGCCCTCACATCCACTGGTGGCGTCAGTGTGTTGATCACTGCTACCAAGGTTAACATGGTGTTGCGTCTCAGCACAGATTTGAGTGATAGGCAACCCCGATGTTTTATTGGGCGTTACACGACTTTCTGTGGCCCGACATCTCGGCAGCGACTAAATCTGAACACACAAGCATCCGCATAGTCACAAAAGCTCGCTCAGCATTCATTGAATATCAACCCCATCGCAACATCGGCACACTGATCCCCCGGAGTGTCCAGTATATCATGCTCTCGTCAATCCTGCCGGCAGCCATTTCCTTCGCTCTCCGCTCAACTGTGGAACCATTTCTTAGCCCTTCTCGTGTTCACGAAAAACGCACTCACATCCCCTCGGGTTCGAGTCTGACGAGATGCTACGACACTCACTTGGACATTCCCTACCATTTGCGTGATATGGCTATCTTATCTCCTGTTTTCAGGTCTGTCCAGTCCTAATGGATACAAGTTCAACCCCACTTTCCCATCAACCTGTCTGTACTGTATGATACAGTTGTTAGTGTGACGATGATCAAATCAAAGGCCTCTGTATTCGATCCTGAGGCGGCGGCTATGGAAAGTCTCAATGGCTTAGCAGTAGTCTCTAGTGGAGGCGGACTTAGTAACCAGCTCGCATGGCCTGACTACCAGAAGAAGATTACTTGGAGCATAACAATCTGGGTCCACCGGCCATCTGGAACCTGACAGTATGTTATCCTCTTGTTTCATTACCATCGAACGAGAGACCCGGAGCTGACACGGTGGCTTAGTCTCATGCATCTCAGCCAACGGGGCGCATTACTCTATAAGCCAGTTACACTTACGACTTGACTCTTAGTTATGACCCTATTTTCAACAGATAAACGGTCAATATTGGTCCATCTGGGTGTACTCCCGTCACTGGAGCGACTCTGGCGATGATGATGACGCCCAATTTGCTGCAGACAAGTGTTCCATCGGCTTCATCAACCCAGCAGTGAACTATGTGGTGTGCTGGTACGGCGTTCAGCGGCGTTGACAACACGCCGCCTCGCAGATATACTTCGCCGAGTTCGCTTCTGCCGTCCATGACAACACCGAAGGCTACAATCCTGATTGCAATACCGCGGGCTTCAGTGCACCGGGCGGGATGGATTCCCTGGGCTCATCCGATTTCCCTGTACATCTCAAATTAGAGTTGGAATCACCTTGAGGGTATATTATGATCCAAAACGAATGGACCTCTTACCCCTGCTT
>JBBPTY010000865.1:0-13026 GCA_038094335.1 Tylopilus aff. striatulus | reverse complement strand
CATTTCTAAGTAAGTCAATCACTAGTCCTTAGTCATCCTTCCTTCGTCCTAGTCCTCTCCAGACGTAGCGCCTCTTAGTGAGTGCCTCCTGGAGACACTGATCACAGGTTTTACGCTACACGTAACAGATAATGTCTCCATTGATCATTTCTCTCACAATGGTCATGTATCCCCTGTATGATTCTTCTATTGGTCACTCTTGTTCTACCTTGTTCTTTCAAACCTGCCCTTATGTGAATTCAGTTCACAATATATACCATAGTCTCCATGTATGTACTTTTCTTATGCTTGTTCTGTGCAATATCATGCTTAACTTGTGTCCTTGACATTGAGGCCTAAGTCCCTCAATTCTAAGTATCATTACAGAGGTCCTCAGTCAATCATCTCCTTCATTCCCTGTCCCTTCAGACACAGTCCCTCTCCATGAGTGCCTCCTGGAGCCACTGACCACAGGTTTTGCATAAAGCATAACACAGTCCATAGCTCCTATTTTTGTGCACCATCACACAGAGTCACTCAGACTCATCAGTTTTCATTTGGGTTGGTTGGTTTTCACTTGGAAGATCTAGACCTAAGTGGATTCCCTTGTCTAAACTACCCCCTCAGTTCAGATCCAGTTGGAAACCCTTGGAATGATAACTCATTCCCTTCTTTTGTGTCAGTTCTATCTTAGGCAGTATACATGTTCTTTTCATTTTCATTTTCTACACTGGTTCAGGGCCTGGATAATTTCCAAGGCCCTGGAACCACTCAGGCCTGATGTGCCCACCTTACCCACCTCATCCTTGCTCATCCTGGCCCATTTCTGGGATGACTCACCTGCCTTCACCACTGCCTTCCTCTTCTGCCTTTTCAGTCTCTTCTCTCTGCTTGCACCTCACCTTTGCTTGGGTGCACTCACCACATGAGTGACCCTTACCAGGGCCTGCCTTGCACATGAGGTCCCAGTCCTCACATCAGCAACATGGAACCAGCTTGTCCTGTGCCCTCCTCTTGCCCTTGTTAGGGCATCATTGTGCAGCAACCTTGACCACCTTTTCCAGTCAGTTCTGACCCTACCCACTATATGGGCCACTCACCCAGTGCTGCACCACTACCTCTTCCATTTTCTGACATGCTTCCACTACCTTCTGGGCTTCCTCTGCCCTTTTTCTTGCCTCCTCTTCTGACCACTTTCACACTGCCTCCTCCTTCCAATGCACCCATCCCTGCTTTGTCTTCATATTTCAGAGCCCTCATCATCATTGAGGCACTTAGCCAACCAAGCATCTTCCCACTCAGAAATGTTGGTTTAGGGGGTGCTGGTTGGAGACATATTCTTATTGGTGGTGGTTTGGGTTGAAGAGGTACTTTAGGCCCACAGCAGACTTATAACTGGAACCCATCAGAATTTTGAGCCCAGAAAACTCTGAGTGGACCCTACAACTAAGTGGCCTTCAGGGGTTCAGGCTTAAAAAAGGGATACTGTCAATAGCACTAAGTCTTTTCAGCATTTCTTGTGGCACTTCCACTTGGGTTTCCAATGACATCATGCTTACTAAGCACCCTTGACCTTCAGACTTCACATAACATGTTTCCTATATTGTTTCTCTTGTATTTTGACACTGGTGCCTGGTACTTGACCTATTTATGTACCTTATACTTGTATTCTTTGACATGCTGTTCCCATTTAGCTCACCACTCTGGACAGCCTGTCCCACATAGAACACAGCTTCCAGTGACTTTCTGATTCCAATGTTCCTTTATATTCTATGCTTGACATGTGCAGTTCCATTCCTACATTCTTGCTTATTAGTTGTTTCAGATTTTAGTATAAGACCCTCTGTATCTACTATACTTTTCAGTTTGAAGATCAACTAAGTCCCTCCATTGAATCCTCTGAGCTTCTGTTCTACTCTGACCCTCTGACTTCAAGGACAGTACACACAAGAGTGTGACACATAAGTTCTGCATTAAAGATCCTCCCTCCCACTGTTTCTGCTTTCCAGTACTTTCCAGCCCTTTCCATCACTTTCAGAACATTCTAACATTCTGAGATTTGCCCAAAGGAATTGAGCTTGACAATCTGATGGAAATTACCTCAGTCTTTGGGTATATTCTATTAAGCCACTCTTCTTCAACAACTTCATAGCCCATGGGGATAATTCCTTCATTTCAGATTTTTTGAAGTGCTTGCATAAAAGCAGTGAGTGCATCATTGTATTGAAACAGGACAATTTATGCTGGTATATTGACAGTAGAATTTGTTGGAATCAGCAAGCATGTGCTTAGTCTCACACACATCTCCTTGATACAGTTTCACCTTTCATTTGATTGTTTCTTGTTACTTTATAACAGATAGTATTTCTATACTATAACACTTCATGACAGACATCACCAGTCCCTGGATCAGTCTCAGCCCCAGGGCACCCCTTGTTCTACATGCTTCCTGTCAAGTAGGGGCTCCAAGCCCTTCAGGTATTTACTGACAACAATTTCAGCACCTTAGTCTGTTGTGTTATTGCATGATACTGAGGTGAGTTTATTAGTAATCTTCATGTAGACCTAATCTAGACTCACTTACTTCATCTTGACAGGTAATATTAGTCTGTTGTGTTATCATGCAGCACTGAGTTAGCTTCATCTTAACAGATTGCTTATCCCATATAACACTCACAGGATTTCTGATAGGTTTTGATTGGTCAATGGTGACATTGTCATTTGGGTCAAAGGTGGTGGTTGCATGTACCTCATGGCACTCTGTGTAAGTGCCATAATGGAGCTCAGATAAAAATTGCATGTCTTATCAAGACATTTATGTGAAGTAGATGATTAAACACACAAAATGAGATGCTTATTAGTAATGTTTGATTATGTTCTTGGACAGAAATTGGATAATGATTCCAGTTATTCTAGAATTGCTGGCAGTTTTTATTGAGATCTTTGAGGAAAAGGTGATGGAGAAGCCAATAATGACTTGGATTAGATGCATCAAGCATGTGAATGTCTTCAAATCACACAAAAAATGCTTGCCATGCACAAACAATTTGGATTTCTGTGTCAACCCAGAGTTGTTCTATTTATAAATTACATGTGGATTGTCCCCATAAAAAAGACCCATGATTAGATCCATGGTGTTCAACCATTCATGTTGCAATGTTGATATTTTTACTGCCATGGTTATCATGAACTTGTAATGGCATGTTAAATTATTGTATGGCACTCAAAAAAGATCTAAAACAGTTAATGCACAGTTGTTCACATTAGCTCATAAACCCACAATCTATATTATATAAGATAAGAGTGGTTAAAAAAAGCACACACCATTCAACAATACCCATCAATCATCCCATGAATTACAAACCCCCATTGGATTAACTTGTGATGACCATCAATATGCCATATATAATTTGACTGTGAAGATTCATATACATAATGCTGGATTGCAGCCTGGTGACAAACAATTTGTCCTAAAAAATCAATACACTGAATTAACTCTCAAATCCACTCTCATTGTATATGTAACCTATGTGACTTCAATGAAGTGATGACAAATTGCAGACCAGCACTTGGACAGTTGCACTTGTAATGACAAATAAGCTCATCAAGCTCATTGTTTTCAATGTTAGAGAAATATTTGTTAAGCTTGTTGATTTGAAGATGTTGGCACAAGGTGCCTTAGTAAATTCCAAAGGCTTTTACAAGTGTTTGTAATGGAATGTGACATATGAATGATACCACATTGGCTAACCAATGCATATTAAATTGCAATATAGGAAAGTCACAATTTGGTTCAGGTTTGCCTACAACAACTGGGGTGATATGAACAAGCTCTTTGAAAGCTCTGTTCCTACAACATTAATCATCATATGGTCAAAATGTAAGGTGATTACTTACTGTCCAGCTGCAGCAAGTGCAGCATCCTCAAGGGAGTTTAAAATTGCACCAAAGTTGTATATACATGCCAAAAATCCAGTCTATATCTTTCATCTCATATTGAAGGGCCTTAAGTAGTGGGATGGCTTGGTGATTGATCTGATTGATATAAATGTGAAGTCAGAGTAAATTGGTATTATTTTGGGATAAGACATCCAGTGCTTGCCTATAGGTATTCTATAGGATCTATTGAATCTACCAAACATAAAAGCTCCAATTTTCACCTGAAATGTTAGGAAAGTCTAAGTCTTCAGATATTTGTGACTACTCAGTTATTGGGCTATGTTTTGAGTATGATGGTTTACTGTGGGAATGGGAATTAGGCTCTTTAAACTCAGTTGTGACACCTCAGTATTTGCACTATACTATGATGTTGATGAACTTGATGGGGACTAACACTATAATCCACTTCAAAGGTGATTTTTACTTCAAAAATATTTTTCAAAGTTTTTGATGTGGAGATTAAATAGCCTCACTGCTTGCTACTCAGCTGAGCTGATTCCAAAATGTATTGCCAGCTTTTCACCTATTTGCACAGACTGGCAACCCTATACCTATCCAAACCAAAAAAAAAGCTAATCATCATTAAATTCTAATCAAATCACAAAGTATATAGCTTGTTTCTCCCATTTTCCATAGCTAATCTGTCCATCATGGCCTCCCAATCATTTCCAGTGACCCCACCATCTTGCTCGCCAGCATTAAGTCAGTAGCCAACACCAACTGACCACCCCTTCATCATCCATCCCTCATAAACAGCATCCTGTGTTCTATTTTATTGATGAAATTGTCATATTTTGATATATATATTTTTCCACTCACTTCACTTACTGACTGTCATGCTAGACACATAGCTTGTGAGTTTGTCAGAACTGGTTGCTGGTTATCATGAAAGGGGTTCAGAGTAGGGGTATAAAGGAGGGAATAGGAATGAAGAGAGTCAGAAGGGGTCAGACACAGGTTCTTGGAGATTTGGACATTAGTCTGCAGAGGTTCAGGGAAGGGACTTGCAGAGGTTTGGATGGATGTCCAAGGTGAAGGTCAGGGTTCATCAAAAAGAAGAGTGATACAAGAAAGAGGTATAGGGTCAGGGCCTTGGCATAGGACTTGTGTATTGTGCTCTTGCTCAAGTCTGGCCCAGGTTGAAGGGGAAGGAGGTTTATTGGCTATTTTAAAGTCAATATATGAACTGAGGTCTACAGGGTGTTTCTAAGGACTTTATATACTGTACTATGTTCAGAGTTAGGTATGAAAGATCTAAAATGAAAGGGGAAACAAGAATGGTTCTGTCTGAAGAATTTGCTAGCAAGGAATGCTAGGAAAGTGTTACAATTTGTCCCTTATGACCAATCTTTTTCCTTTTACTTAGCTAACCCTTATCCATTATGTTAGCAAATCTTACTCTTTAGGCTTCACCTACATTTCACTACTCAACTGGTACTCTTCTTGATCTCCTTTTTCACAATCATATCCAAGGCCTCTCACAGTAATCACCATCATGCTTCTTATCTTCTATTACATCCAATGCTTCTATTCTTAATCCCCACGTCTTCTGTTCTTCTATCTTGTTTTAACCAATAGTGATACAACCGCTTATCTTCTATCTTTCAATTAGCACATTCTTTCCTTACTTAGTCATGGTCTGTGTGCATCTCTTTTACATATATAAGGACCATGCATGTAACCATAGTCCTCATCTTGAATCTACTTGAGCTGGCATCACAAGTCTACTTCTTATCCTTTTATATTTTTGGCTTGAGTATTACTTGCCCATTTTATCTTTGAGTTTGTAGAACTAAGGTTCTTGCTCCACTTTTATCATCTTTGTCAGCTTCACCTTAAGACTCAAGTCTATGTCATCACCTACCTGGTGTAAATGTAACAGAAAGAGGGTTGAAGGAAACATACAAGTCACCTGCTTATTACTGGGAATTGAATATGCAGATCATAGGTGGTGGTTGAGGTTCCAGCATTTAATAAACCAATCAGAATTGAGCCTGAGGGCTATGATATGGTGTAAGAATTGTTAGGACTAAGACTTTTGATAAGTGAGGGGCTGCCAATCAAGACTGGTGTCAAGGGTCAACAGAAGGAAAGAAGGGAGCAAGCAAATCTCATCCCTAAAGGGATTCCAGGGAGGTAGTTGTGTGAAGGGGTTTCTAAGATGACAGCAGAGCGAAGAAAAGATCTCCCCTGGGGCCCTCCAGGCAAAGATAGTAAAAGATAGGGGTTTTTGACCTGGGTGACTTGTCTGGACAAAAGATAGAAGAGATAGTGACTAAGGATGACCTCAGTGGCTCCCTAGAGACTGTGGGTGACCTTCTCTCACTTTTCTGAAGGAGCAGAAAGATGTATTTCAAGTACTGGAGTACATACTTTATAGTCTGAGCATACCTGAGACTGAAGATGTCAAAGATGTCAAGTAAATAACAGTCACAAGGCCCCAAGTCATAGGACAAGGCTGCAACATCAAGAGAATGCTAAAGGTTAACTGACCTGAGTCAAATCTGACAAGGACAGACTGATGGAATGGAGCCCAATCATCTTCAGGGGTAAACCAACTGTATTAAGTGACCTTGACTACTTGGCTGTGAGACTGAGTACAATCAGCCAATGTGTCCAAGTTCAGGTCCTGTTCTACCAAGTGAAATCAAGTGAAAATAACTTCTGCCACATGAAAAAACATATCTGAATCTTCAAATTGAACTCTAGAAGACATATCAAAAGTTGGTTTAAACTTGGCTGACTAGACTGGGTTGACTTGACTGACTTGGATGGATGACTGAGGCTCAGGATTTGCTCAGGACTTTCTCAGGACAACCTAGAAGACCTGTAAACAAAACATTTCCAACTCTCTCCTTGCAACCATAGTGAGCTTCCAGCTCCTATATCCCCAGGGGACTTAGATGCCAACCATTCTCAGTTGGTCATGTGAGCACATTGTAAGGTAGATGAGATAGTGACTAAGGACGACCTCAGCAGCTCCCTAGAGGCTCTGGGTGACCTTCTCTCCCTTTTTTCCAAGGAGCAGAAAGATGTATTTCAAGTACCAGGATACATACTTTATAGTCTGGGCATACCTGAGACTAGAAATGTCAAAGATGTCAAGAAAATAACCATTGTGAAACCCCAAGTCATAGGACAAGGCTGCAATGTCAAGATAATGCTAAAGGTTAACAGATCCGAGTCAAATCTGACAAGGACAGACTGATGGTATGGAGCCCGATTGTCTCCAGGGGTAAACTGGCCGTGTTAAGCAACCTCGGTCACTTGGCCATGTGACCACGTTCAATTGGCTGACACGTCCATGTCCAGGACCTATGCTATCGAGTGAAATCAAATGAAAATCATCTCTGTCACATGAAAGAATATCTCTGAATCATCACATCAAACTCTATAAGACATACCAAAAGTCAGTTTAGACTCGGCTGACTGAACTGGGTTGACTCAGCTGACTCAGATGGATGACAGGGGCTTGGGACTTGCTTGGGACTTGCTTGGACGATCTAGAAGACCTGTAAACAAAACTTTCCAATCTCCCTCTTTGCAACCATAGCAAGCTTCCAGCTCCTACAATGTTGATGCAAATCAACAAAATTGCTTGCCAATATCTCTTTTCCACCCCAACTCTTTTGTCACAACCCTCCATCATCTCTCTTCATCTCATTACCTCTTTCCCTTTATTTCTTTTATCATGTCTGCTACCAATGCTGTAGAAAACTAATAAAAAGTGGGGGTGCAGGTGACCTGAGAACAAGGCCTAGGAATTTACAAGCAGGAAGAAGGATGGGCAAGTAGATTCATCCCAAGGGGTTCCAGGGGAGTCAAAAAGAGAAGAGGTAGCTGCAATGCTAACAGGGAGTGATAAAAAGGCCTTCCCAGAGCATGACTCAGGCAAAGGTAAGAATGAATAGGAGTTTTTCTCCACTGAATGAAGTACTGGTCAAAGAGAAGAGTGAAAAATGAAGGTGGGAAGACCTACTCTGGCTTCCTAGTACTTTGAGACCTGCCTGCACAGTTTTCTGAATGAGCAGAAGATAAAATTTCAGTTCCTGAGTACAAGCTTTTATAGTCCAGGCATACCTGTGACTGGAATGGACAGAATCTAAAAAAAAAGGTACTATTGCATGGCCACTTGCCACAGGGTAAGTATGTGACATCAAAATAAGGGTGGCTGCTAAAAGGTCCGGTTGTAATAAGGTAGCACAAGTAAAGTGTTAAAAATGTCTGAACAAACTGACTGACACATGATGGGCCAGGCAGACTTGGCTGACTCAGATGCTGGACACTCAGGACACTTCTTGTGCAGGGGAACACTGGACACCTGCAAAGTCATGAACACATGCAATAGAGACTTACAACCATAGGGAACACTGAGTTCCTACATCCCTGGTGTTACAGTTGCCTATCTGTTTTCACCATTGTTCACATGCATAGTCTGGTTGGTACATTCATATTCTTAATCCTTACAATGCTGTACGTTCTTATTTCTATGGACATAGCCTCCCAGTCATCTCTCTTGTAATGACTCAGTATCCCCACAGCCCATACTTCCTTATTTATACCTTCCTAGCCTGCCCTCAATTACCTTGTTTCACCTTATATACTTGACTCTCCATGTATGTAGTTTTTTACACTTGTTCTGTGCAATTATATGCTTAACCTTGCATCCTTGCACTAAGGCCTACTCCCTTAGTCCAAAGTATTGTCTTCTTTGACCTTCGAGTCCCTAGACAGTGTGCCTCTCAGTGAGTGCCTCCTAGGGTGATTGACCAATAGGTTTTACATACTGTGTAACAAAAGAACAAGCATACTCTAGTCCCTCTTATCCAAGAGCAGGATCCACCCCTTTGTATGAGAAGAGCCTTTGGACTTTGCAACCTAGACAACTCTGACTCTGAAGACACCCCAGCCCTAGTCCAAAGCCAACCCCCACCCCAGAACACCTCTAACATCCCCAGAAACCCCCAGCTTCACCCCAGACCTCTCATTCCCAGAGTAGCAATCACCCCAGTCCTAGTAATACCACAGGAACTTCCACAACCCCCTGAACAACCCTTGCCCTTTGCAAACTCCACTATCCCTAGTCCAACCATCCTCCCCAGAGTCCTCACCACCACTCCCCCTAGCCCAGTCAACTCCCCAGTACCAGTCATCATAAATCCCCCAGTCTTCATGGCTGCTGAACTTAAAGCTGCCCTCCTGGCAGACTTTGTGGGTAAACCAGAGGAAATCACCTGATGGGTCAAGGCCATGAAGGAATACTTCCGATTCAATACTACCATCTATGACATGGATGAGAAAAAGATCTACACAATGCTTAACAAGCTCAACACCAGAGTTGGAGCCAAGATTTCGGAACATTGGTATGATAAGTTAACCAACCCAGCTGTAGATAATGCAGAAAAGACCTTAGGCAAGTTCACCAAAGATCTCAAGGGAACCATATTCCCCTTTGATATTAAGGCCACTACTCACACTGATATTGGCCTACTTGTTCAAACACCAACCAAAGACAAAAACAGAAAAATCATAGACAACAGGTTCCAAACCTACATCACTGAGTTCCAAGACCTTGCAACCCAAGTGGAGATACATGAACAAGCCACCTTGATCAATCACTTCTCCAAAGGGCTGAATTACCAACTCGCCACCATGATCCTCTCCATAACTCCCATTCCAGTCACCATCAATGCCTGGATCAATCAATCCAAGATCTTCCACACTCAACAGATGTGGCTCTGAGCCTTCAGAAGAGGAAAGGGGGTCTCCCTCCCTGTCAACCACCCTGCCAAGGATCCCCAAGCAATGGACATAGACACAGTCACCCTTTGTAAGCTCACTCCTCAGGAATAAGCTAAATATATCTGAAAAGGATGATGCTTCTGGTGAAGGAAGAAGGGACACAATGCCCAACAATGCACTCAGTACACAAATACCCCATCCAAGAATTCCTCCTGCCCACAGGACATTTGAAACACTGAAACCTCTCTCCCAACCCCCTCTATCTCTAACCTCATCCCTCATACTCCTTCCATCACTGAAACATATGTAAACTCCTTTAAAACTCAGGGAAAGTTCAAACAAGAAGTTCTTCAAACCCTAAAAATGTGTTTTGAGAACCCTGTTGAGGAAGTGGCAGTGTCCCTCACCGATGACACAGATTTTTAAAATTGGAAGTAACTTCAGTGTTTACTTCTGTAGATCTTGCTCATGTAATCACTGCTCTATCCAATGAAAGAACTCTCCGAATCCCAGTAAAACTCAAAGTTGGGCAAGAATTCATCAAAACCTCTGCACTTATTGATTGTGGAGCCATGGGTAACTTCATAGACACAGGCCTCCTCACCCTCGCCAACTTCCCTCTGAAATGACTCCATCGACCCATAGTCATCCACAATGTGGATAGAACAACTAATGCCAAGGGAACAATCCTCTGCAAGGCCAGAACCACTCTCTTATTCCCTGGACACAAAAAAGAAGCTGAACTCATGGTTCTAAGCTTGGGGCATAAACAGATAATCCTAGGGATGTCCTGGCTGAAGAAATGGAATCCTAGGATCAACTGGAATTCTCACTTGATCGTTCTTCCCTGAAAACCCCATACTTTCATTGGCCTTGATCTATCCCCCCAACAATACCTACTGTGATGACTTGGACTAGATGAAGACTGAGAAACAGCCCTACATCTCGCTCAAAGATTCCCAGAGGATGTAGAGTCTCTTCACGAGTACCTCCCTCCAGGATATGGCTGCAAATCGATCAACAAAATCACCATTGCAATCCAATTGGCCCAAGCTATAAATTCTAAAGACATAACCATCCCAGAATGGTGTCAAGAATTTGAAAATGTCTTTTCTAAGACCACCCACAACAAACTTCCACCCCACCACCCCTATGACCATGTCATCAAACTCAAACCCTTGCTCATTCCCAAAATTGCCAAGGTCTATCCATTGAACCCTACTGAGAAGGAAGCATGCAAAAACTTCATCAAAGAACATCTGAAGACTGGAAGAATCAAACCCTCAACATCCCCTCAGGCCTCACCATTCTTCTTCATACCTAAGAAAGATGGCACCCTTTGCCCATGCCAAGATTATAGATATCTCAACTCCCACACCATTCGTAATGCCTATCCCCTACCTTTGATCTTGGAACTCATTGATGAGATGAAAGACACCACTTGGTTCACCAAGTTCAACATCCAATGGGACTACAACAACATTCACCTCTGAGAAGAGGACCAATGGAAGGCCACATTCATCACTCTGCTCAGACTATTCAAACCCACGGTGTAAGATAGATAAAGACTCTTG
Organism: Tylopilus aff. striatulus; assembly: GCA_038094335.1. Classification (NCBI taxonomy): domain Eukaryota; kingdom Fungi; phylum Basidiomycota; class Agaricomycetes; order Boletales; family Boletaceae; genus Tylopilus; species Tylopilus aff. striatulus. Next base: position 1,792 of record JBBPTY010000865.1, on the reverse strand, counting down.
ATAAAAAAGGGGTTGTCAACCAAGATTGGTGTCAAGGATCAACAGGGGAAAAGAAGGGAGCAAGCAAATCTCATCCCTAAAGGGGTTCCAGAGAGGTAGTTATGAGAAGGGGTGTCTCAGACAACAGCAGAGCAAAGAAAAGATCTTCCCTGGGGTCCTCCAGACAAAGATAGCAAAAGATAGGGGCTTTCGACCTGGGTGACTTTTCTGGACAAAAGGTAGACAAGATAGTGACTAAGAATGACCTTGGTGGCTCCCTAGAGGCTCTGGGTGACCTTCTCTTACTTTTCTGAAGGAGCAGAAAGATGTATTTCAAGTACTGGAGTACATACTTTATAGCCTGGGCATACCCGAGGCTAACAATGTCCAAATGTCAAGTAAACAACAATCATGAGGTCCTAAGTCATAGGTCAGGCCTGCGATATCAAGAGAATGCCAAAGAATAACAAATCCAAGTCAAATCTGACAAGAATAGACTGATGCAATGGAGCCTGATCATCTCTAGGGGTAAACCAGCCATGTTAAGCGACCTCAGTCACTCAGCCATGTGACCATGTTTGATCAGCCAATGCGTTCAAGTCCAGGACCTATGCTATCAAGTGAAATCAAATGAAAATCATCTTCGTCACATGAAAGAATATCTCTGAATCATCAAATCAAACTCTATAAGACATACCAAAAGTCGGTTTAGACTTGGCTGACTGAACCAGGTTGACTTGGCCAACTCAGATGGATGACAGGGGCTTGGGACTCACTTGGGACTTGCTTGGGATGACCTAGAGGACCCATGAACAAAACCTCTCCAACTCTCTCCTTGCAACCATAGCAAGCTTCCAGCTCCTACACCACTATTCCCTAGATCAAAACTCTCTGACTGGTCCTATACTGATGGCCACCTCTACTACAAACATTGAATGTACATCCCCCCTTCTGAATGATTGGCCATCTTACATTCCCTACATGAATCCCCCACCTCCAGACATGCAGGTCACTATTGCACCCAAGCCATTGTGGAAAGGGACTTCTGGTGGCTGGGACTAGCCATCTTTGTCAAGAACTTTGTTGTGGGATGTGCCACTTGCCAACAAAACAAAGTGAATACTCACCCCACCACCCCAGGCCTAACCCCTATCCCTTCAACATCCCCCCTCCCCTTTAAGCAACTTTCTGTAGACCTTGTCACTGACCTACCCCCCTCTGAAGGCCATGATTCCTTAATGGTCATGGTTGACCACAGTCTTATGAAGGGGGTAATTCTCATCCCTTGTTCAAAAACTATTGATGCTGTGGGAGTTACACAAGCTTTCTTCAACCATGTATTCAAATGCTTTGGCCTACACAACTCCATCATCTCCAATCAAGGTCCACAATTTGCATCTGCATTTACTTGAGAACTCACCAGAATACTTGACTATGATGTCCATCTCTCTACCACATATCACCCCCAGACAGATGGCCAAACTAAATGGACTAATCAAGAGGTGGAAACCTACCTCCAGATCTTCTGCACCAACAACCCTCGGAAATGGTCTGAATTCATCACCACAGCCGAATTTCATCACAATTCTGCCCCCCATTCCTGTTACACAGTACACGAATCCTGTGGTTAACTTACCCTAGGAGGCACTCACTGGGAGGCGCAGCATCTAGGGGTTCAAAGGACAGAGGAGGAGATCAACCGAAGTCGTCTTACACGGGTACTTAGGATTGAGGGAGTAGCCTCAATACAAGGACACAAGAAAGGCATATGATTGCGCAGTACAAGCGTGAGAAAGGTACATACATGGAGACT
>JBBPTY010000864.1:0-13035 GCA_038094335.1 Tylopilus aff. striatulus | reverse complement strand
ACCCTCAGAAACACTACCACCTACAGCCAGAGCCATCGCCCTCTTTCTCGCCTCGACGCCCACCGTGCAAGATGCCCAACCAGGCGTTCTCCACCAGCTCCTCGAGTTCGCCCATCGCTACACGTCCCAAGTCTTGTCCGATGCACAAGTGTACGCAGAACACGCTGGACGCTCCGGCATATCCAAAATCGAAATGGACGATGTCGTCCTAGCAGTTCAGGCACGCGTAGGCTGGGAATTTGGTGGGCGCGTCCCCAAGGAGGTGCGTCCCCGTGCACTAACTGCGAGTAGCACCAGAGAACCACGCTGACACGCCACCGTGCCCGCTTGCCCCCTTTAGTACCTCATGTCCCTCGCGTCCCAGACGAACGCGACCCCCCTCCCCGCTGTCCCCGAAGTCTTTGGCGTCCGTCTCCCACCGGCCCCCGAGACCCTGACCGCCGTCAACTTTGACCTCGTGCCGAACAAGCCCCCGCCGACGGAGAGGTTCTACGACGAGGAGATCGAGGAGATCGAGGAGGAGGAGGAGGAGGCGGCGGCGGTTGCCGCAGGCGTGCGAGAGGACGAGGAGGACGACACGGATATGGAGCCTGCGGCGATTCCGGGAGTTGGGCACGCACCGATCACACCGACGGACGTTGAGATGGGGGGCACGCCCGCGCCGGTCATTGCGGGCGACGTGCCGGAAGATGGGAGCGATAATGGAGACGAGGTGGATCTGTTTGGAGGGGGCGGGGACGAGGACGAGGATAGTAATGGGGACGACGCGATGGAGGAGGTGCAGACGACCAGTACACCTTCCAGTGGTGTCAAGAGGAAACTCGTGGAAGAAGAGGATTACGACTAATGAATGGCTTGTATTCGTCTAAAACGTATCGATCAGCTGGAGTGTAGTTTAGCCAGCTTCTAATATGTATCATAAATACACCAAGGAGGGACGACATGGATCAGAGCCTGAGTTGTAGACACACAAAGGTCACCGGTAGGTGACCACACTGCAAACGATGATTAACAATCATAGCCGTATCAGAACAGCGATAACGATCATCAATAGAGTAAGGATAATTAAAATGATAACAGCCCATGCTGCAAAGCAACGAGGTCAATAACGTGAAGAATAAAAAGGAAAGGTACACACATGGGCTCCCAAAGGCGTCAGGGATAGTGACCACACGTATGGAACTGTCAACACCCCCTGACACGAGTAGCTTTGAATCGGGACTGAATCGAATCGCGGTAATTGCGAACTCGTGTGCTTTCAGGATAGATAAGAATGGCTTAGGTTTCGATCGGTTATGGACACGATGCAAAGAATGTCTGTCGTCGCGCTTACTGTCAAAGTATTCGAATCCAAAACACCAAGGCTGTAATCGGATGCGCCGAACGAGAGTAACCTGCCATCTGGACTGCAAAATGTCTGTTGGCAAGGTTGCCTACACGTGTCTAGGGCGGCGAACGCACCTCACATCAACGCATGTCAGGTTGCCATCGCAGACTTTCCGGTTTGCTTCTACAGAGGCGTGGAAGACACCGTCTTTTTCCGTGATCTTCCACTTCAGTATATACGCTCGCCTCTTGCCAAATTTCTCGCGTTTGCCACGAGGCAGGGTAACGTTGATCACAGAATACAACGTGTCCTGGCGAGTGGCGTGCAGCCTGCAGGGATGAAGACCTAGACTCGAGCGAGCTTCACGCGCGGACTCACCGTGCTGCACGAAACATGACGTTTGATTGAGATGGAATTCCGGATAACGAGGGAAGTTCGATAGTTTTAATCACGTCAAGCGCGCTTTTAGCCGAAATAGACTGTGAGACGTTGTCATTTGGTATGTTACTGGGTTTACTGTCATCTGCAGGGGAAGGTAGAGCGTATACCAAAAGCTTTGAGCTAATGGTGATAAAAAGCTAGAACAATAGTATTCCAGAAATATTATTAGACGATGGAAATATCAACGTACGTGTGATGAAGAGAAGGTCGCGTCATATATTTCTCCCTCTCCGACATGTATTGAAGGTGCCATGGGGGAAAGGGAGCCGTAGTCAAGGATGGAGAACTGGCGAATTTGGTTGAGAGCGGCGGCCAAAAAGTGTGAATAAGGGAAGCATTACATCATGAGCGCCAGCAACAACTAAAAATTTGCCATTTGGTGAGAGGACGGTCACGCGCTTGAGGTAGGTAAGTGTGTGTCAGCTGTGGAAGATTGAGAACGCACCTGATAATCGTCCGAGTCAACAGAAGTAAGCGTGCTGCATGTGGTGAGTTGTGTGAACCTTGACAACAAAGTTAATGGCGAAGAATGGATGATTGGGAGAAATACCTGTGCACGTCTGTGCTGACTGAGAACTTTCTGCAATTTTCGTTTTCCCCCTTTTCCCGCTTTTCTGCATTGCTGTTTATACCGCATACGAGGGTCCTGCTCTGCGGCAATGTGTTATTGTGCAACCCTGGATGTATCATATAGATGATACCTGTGGATGAGCTGCCATGCTCATAGGCGCGTCCGCGCCTTTTTCTAGTTCCAGTTCGCCCAGGGCGTGGAGCTTTCTGTCATCAGACACACGGAATAGTCTCTAGTAGAGTATAAGTGAACGCACGCAGCAAGACGCGCAGTTAACGTACAAGCTTGTTCTTTATTCCGGTTCTCGATGCGCCGCCGCCCGCGCCAAAGACGACCTGGTCGTCTGCAATGAACGCACATGAGTAGACTGGGAAGGCGGGATAGGTCTGTGCGTTGTGCTGAGCGCGCATGTTGAGTACGTGCCCGGGCACACGTTTGCCTGCACCCCGTATGAATGGGGATGCGTGAGAAATACATTCCAAGCTGAGATATATGCCCCACGTTGCGGGCCGAAGTCGCGCATTTCTGGGGCGAGGATGGTCCTCATCCCCTCCATGTACTTGGTGGACGATCCCGGTATTGCGCTCCCCCACCTCACCCTCAAGACTGTCATCGGAATAAGCGTATCTATTGCTGGTAATATTCTCATATCCTTCGCCCTCAACCTCCAAAAGCTCGCCCACCTGAAACTCGACCGTGGGCGCCAAAACCGCCAATCAGACGCAGACAGGGAAGGTAGACCCACAATTCGGGTCACTCGCCCTGACCTCCCTCGCAACGGTGCAGCCCAGCATGCCTCGGGAGAAAGCCACGCACTCGAAACTCAACCACTCTTACCACGCCGATCCGCTAGCCAACCTCCTCCGTCGACGTATGGTTTGGCTCACTACCACGTTCCTGTCAACGGGGACGACACGCGAAGCTACCTAAGTAGCAATGCTGTGCGTCCCAGGCGCCGTCTGCGCAAGCCCACGTTTGCTTCGCGCTTGCTGCCTCTACCATCGGTGCTTGGAAATGACGCACACCTGTCGGGCACCCATGTCAATTTACCAGATATCTCGAGAGTTCCAGTTGCGGACGGCTTCCCCGAGCAAAACGTGCGGACGAACCACCAAGGTAATGGCACTCCCAAAAATGCCAACGGAGACGCAAAAGAGAGCGATTACCTGCGTTCTAGACTATGGTTTGTCACTTACGCACGCTCGATTACATATCTAATCCAAATATCCCACGTAGGTGGACCGGTTTCGTGCTGATGAACATCGGTGAAAGCGGCAACTTCATCTCCTACGCGTTCGCGCCTGCTTCAGTCGTTGCTCCACTTGGAACAGTGAGATGGCTACTTTTTCTTTCAAGCTAACCAGCGGCCTTATCATCCATCCTTAGTTTGCTCTTGTTGCCAATTGTTTCTTTGCGCCCTTGCTTTTAAAGGAGCGTTTCCGCCCGGTAAAGTAAATTCACCGCAGCCCGCAGCGGAGGACTTACTCCACACAATAGCGCGATATATTTGGAATCTTTCTTGCGGTTATCGGGGCGATGACCGTAGTGCTATCCTCCCCATCATCAGACGGTCCACCACCCGTGCTGACACCTGAGACTCTGATCGAGGCAATAAGCCAACGCTCTTTCCTAATCTTTTCGATCGCATATTTGGTCGCTGCTGTCGTCCTTGCTTGCCTTAGCGAAGGGACTCTAGGCAAACGCGTGGTTGTGATTGATGTCGGCTTATGCGCTGTCTTTGGTGAGATATTGTGAATTACAATATAGATGGTGGGTTGACCCGTTTGCTGTGACAGGCGGTTTTACGGTGCTGGCAACCAAAGCGATCTCGACGCTTTTGACCGAAGAATGGATAAATGTAGTGACAGAATGGATCACTTACCCTACCCTGGCTGTAAGCTGGATTGATCAATGAATGGACCTTGCATTAACCACCCGGACAGGTGCTCATCATTACGGGTGTCCTACAGATTCGGTACCTTAACCGAGCGTTGAAACGTTTCGACGCCAAGACAGTTATCCCGACCCAATTTGTTTTCTTCACACTGTCTGCTGTCGTCGGATCTGCGGTCCTATATGGCGACTTCCGACGAGCCGGGTTTCATGAGATGTTGACTTTCTTATATGGCTGTGGTGCTACATTTGCAGGAGTGTTCGTCATCGCGAGTGGCTCAAATGGCAATGCGAGCGAATCGGTACATGATGAAGAACGGCATGATCCAGGAGGCAGGCGGCAGGTGGCCTCGAGGATCGATGGGGCTGGATCGCTGGTGGCACATAACCATCAAGCTCAAGGGCCGCCAAAAGTGGGTGCGCGCGAGATTCCTGTGCTCAGGCACAAGCAAAGCGCGGTGAGTTTAGTGGGATACACGCCAGTGCAGAGCCTGCTACTGGTACACACACCGCCAACGCACCGGGAGGGTGAGAGGGTGAACGGTGGGGGATGACTCGTTTTGACAAGCTATGTTCGTCTATGCAACACCTACTGCTTATTATGTAATATATTTCTAATCCAAGAAAGGAAAGGATCTATCAATGGAGAGAATGACGTCAGTCGGCGGAGCTCCAACATGCTGGAGCGACAAAAGGCACCTGCAGGACATACGACCTCCCTCCAATTTTCCGCCCATCTCTTTCCCCCACTACACTCCACCTTCCTCACGTCCTACTCACCTTTCACGATGCCCGCAGTCGTCACTGCTTTCAAAAGTACGTCTCCGTCTTACCCCATTTCGAAGGCCGCAATCTAACTCCGACCCCCCAAGATCTCATCCGCAAACACCAGAACCATCGTCACCTCGACACCGACACCCAAGAACGCTCAAAGTCGCCGCCGCAGCCCTCTCACAGTGTCGCAGCACGGCCACGTCACCGTGACCCGGAACCCGCCCTACCTCCCATAGAACCTCCCACCCAATCTCCACCACCCGAAGTCCCCGCCAGAGGAGAAATGCCTGCCCCACCGGAGATACAATCCAAGCCAAACTTGCCCACATACAGGGGTTTGGAGAATTTCAGACTCGTAACTCAGATGGGAGAGTCAGTGGATATCGTGCCCGCCTCTCATGGACTGGACTGATCTCAGCGTCTAGCGGTGCTTTCTCCACCGTTTACAAGGCCATTGATCTTGCGACTGGCGAAAAAGTGGCTGGTGAGTTGTCATTGTAGTTGTCGATTGCACTCTCGACTAAATATGTCACTCAGTCAAAGTCGTTCGAAAGCACGAATTGAACGCATCGCAGGTAAGTACCCACACCCGAGATCGATCTCCAGCAGTTCATATCACCCTACCACTCCTCTCCTACCTGGTCCCCGCCCACGCATATCATCACATTGTCCCTCTGTAAGGCCGGCGAAAAATATCTCAGCCCCCACTTTAAGAAAAAGCCGCGCGTCACAGAGGTGACATGTTTACTTTCTCTCTCATATACGATACTGTGATGCTGATTATCTCTCCCTTGCATCAAGCGTGCAAATATTCTTAAAGGTGCATTCAATATGTCGAAGCGAAGCCAGTCATGAGTTCTCAACGATTCACAGAGGTCCAAATAATGCGCGGTATGAACCATCAATCAGTAGTCAAGTTAATATCGTTTTCCGAGTCGCCGGATTATTATTTCCTTGTGCTCGAGCGTAAGGAGTCGTACTTGTCTCATTCAGGTAGTTCAAATTGACGCATATTTCCAGTCATGGAAGGAGGGGAACTCTTCCACCAAATTGTTAAGCTCACTTATTTTAGTGAAAATCTTGCCCGGCACGTCATTCTTCAAGTTGCTCAGGGCATCCGATATTTGCACGAAGAGCGCGGTGTGGTTCACCGGTAAGCCCCCGGAAAATAATGTTCCCATTGTCATTAGCTTTACTTTGTAGCGATATCAAACCGGAGAATCTGCTCTTTGAGCGAATACCTATAATACCCTCCAAGGTCCTTATACGGCGTCCGTATGACGAAGACAAGGAAGACGAGGGTGAATTTATACCAGAAGTTGGTGGCGGTGGCATTGGACAAGTTAAGATCGCCGACTTTGGCCTATCGAAAGTGGTCTGGAACGAAGAAACTATGACGCCATGCGGGACGGTTGGCTACACTGCTCCTGAAATCGTCAAGGATGAACGTTACTCGAAAAGTGTCGACATGTGGGCACTTGGTTGCGTTCTCTACACCCTCCTTTGCGGATTCCCCCCTTTCTACGACGAGAGCATCAACGTCCTGACTGAGAAAGTTGCTCGAGGATATTATACGTTCCTTAGCCCTTTCTGGGATCACATCAGTGCTCCAGGTATGTTGCGTGTTTCACTTATAAGATCAACGGTCTCATTGTATCCTAGCTAAGGATCTCATAGAACACCTCCTGTGTGTTGACCCGGCCCAACGATATACCATAGACGAATTTTTGGCGCATCCCTGGTGCAACACGCTACCGGCGTCCCTGGCCCCGCCCACACCTAACACTTACCCTCGTACTCCACCCCTTGACTCGCCTCTCTTGACCGCCGCGCACAGTGGAATTGAATCAGCACGCTCCCCGGGACTGGCTACCTTGAAAGAAGCCTTCGACATCACATATGCGGTGCACAGAATGGAAGAGGAGGGTGCGCGCCGTCGTGCTTACAATGGACGGGGCGGTGCGGGAGCTAGAGGCTTTTTGCATGGGCTCAATGAGGACGATGAAGACGAAGATGCGGATGACGAGAGTCTCGTCAATGAAGCTCGCCATAGACGTGGTCAAACTGATGGCAGGGGTCCGGCAGGCACAAAGGTAGTGCGCAAGATGGATGTCCCCGCGATTGTGAATGTGATACCAGAAAGAGGTCTGTGGGATGGGCGGGCCGGAACCCGCGATCGTGGTCGCCGCACAGGAGGTCAGAAGGGTTTTGAACTGGACATGGACAATGCAACGCTACTCGGTCGTCGGAACAAGAGGACGACGAAAGAAGTCCCGAACCCTATAGTACAGAAGATATTACCTCCAGGAAGCCCTATGCGTGTCGAATAATGCACTACCTCCCCTCATCCAACCCCCTCCCTCCAATTGAACATTTTACTATCGCCTGTCGCTTGCCATTCAACGGTTTGTTTCCAGCAGCACTCCCGTTTGGCATCACTTTTGGATAATTCTGCACCCCACTAGATGCATTTCATGCCTCGCGATGCACATCTTCGACTCGCATCCCGTACTCCGAGTAACATAATTTGTGCGTAGTCTAATTGTGGCCCAGGACATGAACGCCGGACGCTGTGCCTCACCGTAATATTGTCGCTGCTGTACCTAGAGTATATATGTATCTCGTGTTGCACCAACTGAAATCATTGCATAGTACGAGGTAACCAGTGGATGCCAACAAGGTCCTTGCAATCTACTCCTCTACGACGAGTATTGAAGCACCCCCGTCTTTGGTCACCCTACGTCGAGTTTTCATCAATATATACCGTCTCCCGAACTGATTCAGCTTGGGAATTTGGGCGGCAGTCCTCTGACCCTGAGTGACGGTGACCTGCTGTCCGTCTGGGAACACGCCAAATCCAGAAGGGGCAAGCACGATGGCCTCCCCAGTCTGCCACATGTCGTTAATTCAGCACAACCGATCCGGTCCCACCGGTTACAGGGACGACGCACCTCGAGCTTGACCACGCGGTCAAACGCGTCTTCTGCAGAGATGTCTGCGGACACGTGCTTGGCGAGGTGCTCCCACCAGGACGGAGAGGAGAAACGGTGCAAGATGGCGACGCTGCAGAGATCTAGGAGCACTGGAGGAACGACGGTGGGCTCTGTGGGAACGTGAGCAAAGGGAGAGAGACTCGAGACAGCGCGCTTGCCTTGGGTACTGATGATCAAGCGCATCGCGAGATGCCGTTGCTCGCGTGTGAGTGTCAGCAAGCACTTCGTGAGGCCCGCCACGGTTTTGTGCGGAGATAGGTACTTGAAACAGTGTGGGCTCGTCAACGACACGAGAAGTATCTAGGATGGCTTACTTTGTGCGCCTCGTCGACAACGAGTACTTTGCCGGTTCCGACGTTTGCCCGAACAAAGAGGCGAGTAATGATCTCGAACAAGCCGCATGCCGAGGCGGGATCAATGAATGGGTCAGAAAGGTCAATGATGGTGAGTTGTCCAGCCATAAACCGTTCGGCTGGTGAATTGGGGCCGCCGCGGGTATCCAGGAAGGATGTGAGCAGTGCCATCCGCTGTTCTAAGCCGGTCAGCTGAGCTGGGTTAAACGATTCTTTCTTATCGTCTAGTCGTTTCATGAATTTTTCGTAAGTAAAATCTTCGCCTAGATCCCTGAGAATAGACTGGAAATGATCAGCCTCGACAAAGTCGCACAAAGTCCCCCCTTACTAAGATGCCTTGGATGTAGAGGGGTGCAGACTCAGATGAGCCAACAGCCATCATGGAGAGAAATGCCTGAGCATCAAGTTCGTCCTTCTTAAGTAATAGTGGCTCTACGGTCACCCGTTCCCCGAGACAGGCGTAAACATTTGTCATCGTCCTGAGCGATGACCGCGACACAAATACTTTAACTCTAGGGATCTGAACCCCAGGTATATCGGACAAGGCTATCCACGCAGCTTCGCTAGGCCGAGCGCCAGGCCCTCCTTCACCAAAGTGAAGAACAAGACCAGACAGTGGTTTTTGCAAAAAGCCAAGAGGACGCAAATTCGTGATAAACATGCTCTCCAGCAAGATCGAGACTGTGTGCGATTTGCCAGATCCTTGCACACCACATACGATGGCGGAAAACGGAGCGTTCTACGACCACGGGGTGACGCCAAGTTAGCTCTCCCAAGGCTGGATGTAGATTATTCTTACTGTGTTGATATATAGGCGCGGGTCCGCAGGCGAGTATGCCTGAGATTTGTTGCTGAAACATTGTTCATATAAAGCAACGACTCAGAAATCGGTAACGACATACAATATCTGCAGTGCGCGTCCAAGGACGCCGTACTGGGTCATGTTGTCGCGGTATCCCGCAGCAACGTATGCATCACGCGTGACTATTGGGGCAGTTCGAAGCTCGTGGTCCCTACTGCGACCCTTTGTGTCGTTTACGGGATCATGGAGGAGGGTTAATTCTTCCTGAAAAACGTGTTAAAAATATGTATATCGGATGAACTTTTCTAAAGCGCACAAAGACGGATCCCGATTCCGGCGGGAGGATAGGTTGCGCGATGCCGTTCACAGTGCTGACCGAGTTCTAGAAGTAGTATGACCAACGGAACGATGGGTCTGTTAGCCAGCCATGGTAGGCGACAAAGGGACACACGAGTGAGGGAAGATGCGCGACAGTCCTTGGAATGGCCATGTCCATGGATCTCGCTGGGATCATAGTGGAAGTGGGGACCGGGTGCTGGGTCGGCTGAGCGATAAATGAAGGGGAGATGAAAATATCATCTACCGTCGCCGCCTCGATCGGGGGAGGAGATATATATCTGAATGATCCAGGGCTCGAATCCCCGCCACTCGCCGATATCGAAGACGGGGCGTTCCCGTTCTGAGGGAAAGTCTGACTGAGATGTGCAAAATGAATCGAGTCGACGTCCGAATACCTGAGAAGGACGTATATGGGACACGTGTTGAGGATCCAACGCAGAACGGCCTGGATGCTGTGGTATTGGGCGAGACGCCGTAGATTTGCTCACTTTGTGTTTCTTGTGGCCCGAGCCAGCTGACGATGGCGGTGTCGACTCTCTGTTCGCCGTGCTGTTCATTATCCTGGAAGGAAGAGGGGGTTGGAGGGAAGCTTGCAAGGCGTGTCAAACCGGGATGGGAGTCTCTTTATACATGGACTGATAGGAGCTCTGTAGGGGCGTGTGAGCATCATGTAGGGGTTGAGGCCAGGCATGGGCATTGCATGGGTGGGGTAAAGCAACTCAATCATGCCGTCCTTGTTCGACGTGCCAGGCTGGTCTGTCCCAGCCGTACCACCACAGCACCACTCAAAAAAACGAAAACGTACCGCCGATTCTGAAGAGCAGGAACTACTTCGCAACGCCCAAGCCAATTTTAAAAAACTCATACATTCTCTTGGCGACAATATCAGCAACGACGCGGGCGGTGGACCATCATTGGAGAAGAAGAAACATAAGAAACACGGTAAGCCGACGTCCGAACCGCCCCAGCGCGACCAGGATGGAAAGGGCCACCGTCCCAAGGGAAAGTCGCATGAAGAGCCAGCCCCTCCAACAGTAGTCTCATCTAGCAAGAAAGCAAAGAAGAAACGCGCGCAGCATTCAGAACCGGCTCAGTCCTCGGACGCCATTGAACGTTCTGTCGTTATTCAGGACACGAGCAGTCTAACTCCACTTCAGCAATGTTTGAAGAAGAGTTTGAACGGGGCTCGATTCAGGTCTGTGCTTAGATCCATGGAGATGCGTTGGGTTGACCAATGCGCTGGTCTAGACTCCTCAATGAAACCTTGTACAAGTCAAGTAGTCAGGAAGCAGTCAAAATGATGAAGGAGGATCCCAAGGTTTTCGAAGACGTCAGTGTAAGCGATTCGAATTTTACCGTGAACTCACTTGGACGCAGTACCATGTCGGCTTCCGACGTCAAGTGCAATCCTGGCCAATAAATCCCGTCTCGCACTACATTTCAGAGTTATCGTCATATCATGCCAAGACGGTCATCGCGGACTTGGGGTGCGGGGATGCTTCACTTGCGCGTGCTCTTCTCACGAAGAATCTGACCGTCATCTCATTCGATCTGGTTTCTGATGGTGCCTTCGTAATTGAGGCGGACATCTGTTCTTGGGTGCCGTTGCCAGGTTCTGAGCCACAGTCCGCGGAGGCCACTCAGAGCGAGGCTCAGATCGTGGATGTCGTGGTGTGTGCACTCAGTCTCATGAGCACTAACTGGCCCAAATGCATACGCGAGGCATGGAGGATCCTCCATCCAGGGTGCGCTTCATATCATACTCGTTCTATATGGGGAGGCTCACACAGCCAACAGGGGAGAATTGATGATCGCCGAAGTTGCAAGCCGGTTTGTGAGTGTGGACGAGTTTATATCATTGATCGAGGCCATTGGCTTCAAGCTCCAGCTCAAGGCAGGCGTTCTCCATGCCGTCTCCTGACCATAGGTGACATGTTTTCAGGACGATCGCAACAGCCATTTTATGCTTTTCCAGTTTAAAAAGGTGGCGAGGTCGGTGATTTCAGAGCAGGAATGGACGAGACTCGTGTCTCAAGGGCGCGTTTTGAAGTCGTGCGAGTATAAGCGCCGTTAAGTCGCCCGGAATAGAAAGTATGCGGTTATCGCTACAATTTGCTCCAGTCGTCGTCACCTAGTGCTACGGTCTTGATACTCATAATGCCAGCAAATCGACACGTTCTGTCCCACCCCGTCGTCAATGCACGGCTATCGCAACTCCGGTTGGTAATGACCAACCCCAAAGATTTTCGTGAGGTGGGTCCACTACGCTGGACAACAGCACCATCTGAAGGGCGAGTAGAGTATCCACGACATCAGCTTCATCCTGGGCGTAGAGGCTTCACGAGACCTTGAGGAGGGCTCAATTACTGGGGTGAGTGGGGCCCACTAACTTACCGCGTACTGATAGCCGCCGATAGAACACGCCCGTTGCCCCGTTTACCGGCACTGTCATCAAACCACGTATTGGCCTGACACCAATCCTGAGGGCTGGCTTGGGCATGACGGATGCGCTTTTAAGGCTTTTTCCGTAAGTGCTCTGACAGGGGCGTGCTGACGATTGACTGAGTCTCGTGGATGTGCAGTGCGGCGCCAGTCTACCACCTGGGCCTTTTCCGAGAGAAAGTCAGCTTGCAACCAGTTGAATGTACGCATTAATATCATGAAAGGAAATTGCTTCATCGATGCTAAAGTTCAATTGGCAGATTATTCCAAGCTACCCTCTGTACCGCCCGTTGATATAGTATTTCTGTTGGATCCACTCGTTGCAACGGGTGGAACCGCATGTGCTGCCTTGTCCATGTTGCTCGACTGGGGTATCCCTTGTGAGTGGCTGTTATATTGGCATCCGCTCATTTTATCACGAAAAATAGTGAACAAGATCAAGCTACTCGTTATCCTTGCGTCGGAACCCGGCCTCAAGCACATCGAGACAAACTACCCCGACCTTGAGGTGATTAATCGGTTTCCCAGTATTCATCTATGACAAATTAATTGAGTCAACTTCAGATTTGGGCTGCTGCAATAGACCCGGGCTTGACTCCCGACGGACTGATCTCGCCTGGACTCGGAGACACCGTGAGTAGTACACGGTCTAGCCCGATGTTGGGTTGACGTTATCAATACAGGGAGACCGACTGTTTAACACGGTCCAGGAAGCGCGAGTGAGAAGCACGCCGGCTATAAGAAGTCGACAATTCGACGACCACGTAGAGTAATCAATAGACAATAGATCTGTTCCTCGATGGTTTTTTTGCTTTTCGACCAGCTCTCTTGTTGTCAAGCGTAGTACGAAATCCAAGATGGTTCTTCCCATCAAGGGCCTGCTTGCTCCTCCGTTCCGTGTTGGCACGTGATCTGATATTGCACGACCATGGCACAATCGTGTCCCACACACTTTGACAAACCATTCAAAATGGCCGCCGCAACCTCGTTATCACGACTTTGCCATGGCTTCAGGTGCAGTCACCCCTTCTGCCTCCCCTTCCTCTACCCTCGTCGCCCTCTCCGATGACATTAAATCCCTATTCTCTCTCCCCGGAGCC
>JBBPTY010000863.1:0-13047 GCA_038094335.1 Tylopilus aff. striatulus | reverse complement strand
GGTCTAGGTCCTTCCCTTATTTAGCCCTTCTTGTTCTCTCTATAAGAACACTATCTCCCTGATCGCTTCTCTTGTAGCGACCCTGTATCCCCACTTACCCACACAGCTTCCATTATTCTCTTTTGTTCTCTCTATTTCTATTGACTTGCCCTTATGTGAACTCAGTTCACAATATATACCACAGCCTCCATGTATGTAGTTTTCCCATGCTTGATCTGCGCAATCGTACGTTCTATCTTGTGTCCTTGTGTGAAGGCCAGTCCCTTCACTCTAAGTATTGCCTAAGTGGATCTTCTATAGATCCTTCCCTTCGTCCCTTTTAGTCTCTAGACGCAGAGCCTCTTCGTGAGTGCCTCCTAGAGTGACTAACCACCAGATTCGCGTACTGCATAACACATTGTGTTCATGGGTCATGTGTTTTTTAAGAGGTATTTTACTCTTTTAGTAGCGTGGGTGAGAGAGAGGTCAAGGAAGTGGTCTTTGTTTAAGGGTATGGATACGGTTCCTCTCTTCCAGTCAATGGAGGATTCTGAGGTCTGGAGCCATGGGTGTCCAAGGATTATGTTTTCTTTCCCTCCATTAATGACATAGAATTGGATTTTCTAAATGATATTACTGATTTTGGTAAAGATTATGGCCTCATGTTGGCAGATGGTGTTCATGGTTTTGTTTGTATTTCTTATAGGAAAGGAAGAACTGAGTTTTTGGATGGAAATCTTGTTTTGGGCTACAAAATCTCTATTAATGCAGCAGATTTGAGCCCCAGAGTTGATAAGGGTGGTGGTGTTGATGACTTTGAGAGTTTGAGTTAAAGCAATGATTTGAATGGGAATATACAATGAGTGGGGCTTTGATTCAACTTTCTTGATATGTACAAGTTTTTGGGGGGTGACTCATGTCAACTGAGGCCTCCCTTCTAAAAGTCCTGGTTATAATTCCCTCCTTTCACCACCCTACCTATGGTGGTATCTTCGTCATTGCTTACTTCTTCAATTGTTGCCTGGGTGGTTTCTACCTTGGCAATTTTCTTGGCAGGGGGTCATTGGGAAAAGCAGGGTGGAACAGGAGGGGTAGAAGGGGTGGGTATCCCCAGGTAGTTCTGGGAGGAGTGTCCCTTCTTTCTGCACTGGAAGCAGAGTCCTTCTTTTTGGCATCTTTTCCTTTCCTCCAGCATCAGCTTGGTGATTCTATTCACATCCATGGCATTAGGATCTTTGGTGTGGTGAGGGGTGGGCACAGAAATAAAGTAGGTGGTTTTGGTCTTATGTTGTTCCACTATTTTGGTTTTGAAGTTTTTTTGCCATAAGAGGGTTTCAGCCTTTTCATACCAGCCTTTGATTGTTTTTGGGACATCATTTGAGGCATAGACCCATTCTACCATCCAAGGGGGTGTAGCCATCCAGAAGTAATGGATGAGGGTACTTTCATTGGCTTGGTCAAGGAGTCCCACCTTGACAGCTTCAGCTCTAAACCTAGAGATATAAGTGGACAGGTAGGCATTGGAGCAGACTCTTGTTTGGGCAAGCCAGGTTTGGGCAGGGTCAGTGACATTGGGAGGTTGGAAGTTCTGGAGGAAATCCTTAGAGAAGTTTTTGGAGGTCCCAAAGGTTTTGCTTTTCACAGCCTGGCTTCATCTTGCATCAGCCCAAGGTTTGGATGTACCCTTCTTCATGTAGGACAGGGTGAAGGCTACTTTCCTAGCATCATCATTGTAGATGGTGTCATTGATCATAAAGTAGGCCTCAACCAAGGCTAGCCAGGCAATGGCTTTGCTTTCATCACCATTGAACTGCTTGGGTTTGTCAAGGGGAATTTTGATGGGTCTAGTGTTGGTCATGGTAGGAAACTGTGGTGGCAGTAACTGTGGTCAAGGGGGTGGGGGAGGAATGAGAGATGATCTGAAGATCTGCCCAGTTAGGGGTTGTATGGTGGGCAATGGGGGCATAGATACTCAAGGAATGCTGGCTTGTGCAGATAATGTGTGGGCCAAATCAAGGGTGATGGTTTGATCTCCTGCAGTGGGTGTAGGTTCATCAGGGTCAGTGTAGTCTGGGAAGTCGAGGGCCTCAGATGGATTAGAGTTGATGGAGGGGTTCTTGTTCCTCCAATGGGTTAGGGGGATTAGAGGTTTTGGTGGAATGGTGTCAAGGGGGAGGTGGCACTACACAATGGTAGGTATTGAGTGGGCAAGCTAGTTCTTTTGTTACACTTGGTCCAGATAGGAACAAGTGAGAACTTGAAGTCAAGGAATGAGAGTTCTATCTACTCAGAAGGGTGCATGGCTGCCATGTTACTAAGAGATGGGATATGACCAAGTAGGAATTGAACCTGGCTTGGTGGGATGCTAAAGGCAAAGGTCAAGTGGACTGCTGAAGTTAAAGACCTGAGGAGTCACTGGAGGATGAGGGTAGACAAATGAGATTCAAGGAAAGTTCCCAAGT
The DNA here is from genome assembly GCA_038094335.1 of Tylopilus aff. striatulus. NCBI lineage: Eukaryota > Fungi > Basidiomycota > Agaricomycetes > Boletales > Boletaceae > Tylopilus > Tylopilus aff. striatulus. The sequence goes on along the minus strand of JBBPTY010000863.1, from coordinate 10,606 downwards.
AGAACTAGCTTGGAGAATACATGTGGTAGAACCCTACTCTATATAGGGTATGGAATGGTGCATGGACCAAGGCCATGTATAGTACAAAGGACAAAAGAAGAATAAAGGTATAATCATATAATAGGAAGACCCAATGGGAGAAGTCATATGATTTACAAGCTGATTGATCAAATGCAAAGGAAGCAGATGATGACAAAGAGAGGATGAGTCAGGAAAGAAAAGAGAAAAAGGGAGGTGATTATAACAGCTGTGCTATACTCAGTCCAAGTTTTCATGCTTGGACCCATGCTCAAGGTCCATGCACTCACTGGGGGAGTGTCAATGTGGGGAATAGTTGGTGAATCAACCTGAGGGGGTGTACTGGGTTCCATGGGTGCCTCACCAGAAGCAGCACTGGTCAGCAGGAACACTGCCACTGCCAGTGTGTCTTCTCTTGGCTTGGGGCCTTCTGGCTCATCCAGACTTACTTTCTCCTCCAATTCCTCTACTTTTCTTGTCTCTTCTTTCTCAGCTTCCTCAACTTGGGTCTCCATCTTGACTCAGTCCTTGTGGTCTTCTTCAGCTTTGCATTCTGGGTACAACTCCATGACCACTGCAATGAATGCAGCCTAATCTGCTTCCACTGCTGAGTACTTGGGCAGGTCCTCCCATAATTCAGCCTCTTCTAGGTCCATGTATCATGTCACCACCTTTATCCAGGTGCTCAGGCTAAGACCTACTGTGTCAGCTAGCTTCTCAATATTCTTTAGATACCTTGGAAGCAGTTGTATCTCCCTTCCATCAAACCTGGGTGCCTCAGGGGTGCCTTGCAACAGCATTCACATATGGCCCTGGTGTGCCATCATCTGGTGCTATAAGTCTCATAAAGAAAATGTAGGGTGGGGTCTCAGTAGTCCTGAATGGTCAGATGTTCTAGGTGTTAAGTGAATCACAGAAAAACTACTGGGAAACCCTTGCAGTGGGCTCCAGTTGTAGGACAACAAAAATATATCTTGTGGCTGACCTCAATTGAGTGCCTTAATGCAAGAAGGGAAAAGAAAAGAGAAGAAGGGGTGAGTTAACATCCTAAATGCTTCCAACTGAGTTGTTCCTGCAATGGTAGTCTTAACAAGGGAGGGCTGACCAACCCAAATGAAAGGAAAGTGAGTCTGAGTGACTCCAAGTGCAACTGCATGGAAATAGGGGCTGCCAAGCTGGGTGAAGTACTAGCTGGGCACAAGAAGAGGGAAGAAAGATGATAAATGAAAGACCTATGGTGGTCACTTACTCTGGAGTTTACCCAGACACTCACTGGTGGTTTCTTCTAAGTGGGAAAAGCTTTTTATTTGGTACTATGTACATGGCTTTATAGTCTGGGCATACCCAAGACTTTATGAGAGGAACTAAAAAAAGTGTGTTGCCACCTGGTCCAATGGCCAGGGTCAGCTGTGCAGGTAAGGAAGTACTACTAACACTACAAAATGTGGGTAGCAGTGTGGTCTGAAGTCCAACAGATCCACCTAAGTGACACTGCATGCACAGCCATGCAGTCACTACTACTGGGCCTCAGATGATCCAACTTGGATGGTGTAAGACAACAAAAATATCTTGCAGGTACTCCAAGGGAGAGCCTAATGCAATTGGGAAAGAGAAAGAAGGGGCAAGTGATCATTCCAAAGGGTTCCAACTCAATCAGCTCAGAGGAAGTGGTCTAGACAAGGGAGAACACTAAGAACTAAGTTTTCTGAGTGAAGACTGCCCAACCTGACTGAAACATGGTGAGTCTAAGTGACTCTGAGTGCAACTGCACAGAAATAGGGGCTTCTGGACTGGATGAAGTATCAGCTGGGCACAAAGAAAGACAAAAAATGATAGATGAAAGACCTACTGTGGTCACTTACTGTTGAGCTCCCCTGGACACTCACTGGTGGTCTCTTCCAAAGGGGAAAACTGTTTATTAGGTAGCACATTGTAGGAGCAAGGGGCTCTCTACAGTTACAAAACCCTAGTTTCCAGTTTTTCATCCACAGGTCCCTGGTCAAGCCCAGCGATGCCCCAAGTCAAAAGTGTCCTGCTCAAGCAAGTCGCATTGGTCAAAGTATCACCGGCCAAGTACAGCATAGTCATTTTCAGTTCACTTGAAGTAAGTGCCAGTTGATATTTACATACTTTCACATTAGTAGGCTAGTGTGGGGAAGTCTAGCCCCCATCTGAGCATTTTTAGACTGTCCAAGTAGGATTGTCTGAGACCCAGCAGCAGTAGCTAGGTGGCTGCACATGTGGTGTCACTCAGGTGGATCTGTTGGATTTCAGACCACACCACTACCCACTGTAGAAAACTAATAAAAAGTGGGGGTGCAGGTGACCTGAGGACAAGGCCTAGGAATCAACAGGCAAGAAGAAAAATGGATGAGTAGACTTGTCCAAAGGGGTTCCAGGGAAGTCAAGAAAAGAAGAGATAGCTGTAACTACAGCAGGGAGTGATAAAAGGCCTTCCCAGAGAGTGACTCAGGTGAAGGTAAAGAAAGACAGGGGCTTTCTCCACTGGATGAAGTACCAGTCAAAGAGAAAAGTAGAAACAAAGAGTAGAAGACCTACTGTGGCTGCCTAGTACTTTGAGACCTTCCTGCACAACTTTCCAAGTCAGCAGAAGATAAAATTTTTAGTATCTGAGTACAAGTTTTTATAGTCCAGGCATACCTGTGACTGGAAAGGACAGAATCTTAAAAACAAAAAGTGCTACCACATGGTCACTTGCCATGAGGTAAGTATGCAACATCAGAATAAGGGTAACAGCTAAAAGGTCCAGTCATCACAAGATAGTGAAGGCAAAGTGTTAAAAAAAATGTGTGAACAACCTGACTGACTCACAATGGCCAGATGGACTTGGCCAACCTGGACAGACACTGGATACTCTGGACATTTTTTGTGCAGGGGCATGCTGGACACCTGTGAGGTCATGAATACATGCAATAGGGACTTACAATCATAGGGAACACTGAGTTTCTACATCCCAGGGGGCTTGGATGCCAACCATTCTTAGTTGGTCACATGGTCACATGCAATGCAATTTAAAAATTCAGTGCAAGACTTTCTCCTCTTTCTTCCTCATTTCCTTGATCATGTCCTCCTTCGGTGCCATTCTTGCTGTAGCCCATGCCCATGAGGAGAATATCCCTTGAGCTGTTGCCATGCACAAGTTGAAGGCTGCAAACAAGTGTGCCTATGATGTGGGTTTCTCAATCCCAGACAATGAGGAGGAGCTAGTGGTGGATCAAGAACTGTGGGTGGCCAATTGAAACTGGGCTCTGGTACACAACAAAACCTTTCCTATCCTTCACCTTTTCACACATCTCTTCAGCATGTCCTGGATGGTGTACTTAAAACTGCACAATCTGTGAGTGCTGAGCTGCTTGTCAATGAGTAGGTCTAGAAAATGATTGGAGACATTGATGCACTCTGGCAGAAGTGGACTTGCAAAGCTGCCAACCACACATGTGCTACCCAGACTGCACCTATGCCTAGCATGGTTCCTGAAGTCCCCAGGGCTATGAGTGATTCAGATGTTGCACCCTCTAAAGGTGCTCCTGCTGTCAGTTCCTCAATGTGTCCTAGTGCTGCTGCCACACCCTTGCTGCCCACCATTTGTCTCAAGGTGCATGCTTTGTTTTTTGTCATCATTTGTGTTTTCCAACATGTCAGTAGCATCTGCTCTTTCTTCCTGAGGATGATGATGATGACAATACACTGCCCATACCAAAGAAGTCTGCCCCTCACACCTGCACTGTTGCCCAAGTGATTCCTTGTGAGGCTTGTACTCATGCTGGCCTGTCCTGCATGGGGGTTCCCAACCAATCCTGCACCTGATGCTGTCAATTGAAGGTATGCTGTGAGTGGTTGCAGAAGCAGCCTTGGGCAGGCAAGAGAGGTGACCCAGTAGCTCACAGGCCTGATTCACCTGCCAAGGTCTCTCAAAAGGCTTTTGGAGAGTGTTTCTCTCCTGCTTCCATTATCTGCTAACCTCATTGGCAGTGCTTCTTCCTTCACACCTTGATTCTGTGCTGAAGCCTGTTGTACCACCTCCAATTGAGGTGCTAGATTCCACCAAGGACTGAGATGACGATACAGTCATGGCCCTGCTAGCACCACCAAATACATGGCCCAAGACACCTTTGACTGATAAGAAAATCCTCATCACCTGTCTTGCCATCTTCCAATTAGAGGCAACTATTGTGGATTCCAAGGCACAGGCACATCAGCTTGAAGGGGAGTTCAAGAGGGTGGGGGCTGAGGTTGTCATGCTAAAAACCTATATTGCAATGGAGCAAGAACAGCTCACAGTCCTCCAAGATGCCCTTGAGTGGTAGTCTATCGTCTGTGGCACCCCTTTTCTTTGTATCACTTGAACTCACAAAATCACATGTCCATGTCTATGTCCCTGTACAACTGTCTCTCAGTTCACCTGGGTTGGTCCTGAGTGATAAGAAAAACAGAATAAGTGAGAGTAATGAATGCTAATATTGAAATGAATGGAGTCCATGCCACAACACCCATGTGCAAGTTACCACTCATCTGGTCTTCTTTAGGCTACTTTCTATCCTCTATACCTTCTTGACCAGCATGCTGGCCAGGTTCAAGTATTCCCCAAACTAGGCCCATGTCAGCTGGTTCAACACATCACCTGGGAAAGAAAATCATACCAACATGCACTTGTACATCATGCATGTTTGAATGAATGTCTAAATGAAGTGTCCTGGCTATCAATAAATGAAAGTGAGTAGATAAACAAATGTTCTTCGGGTCCAGTATATGAGTCTGTCTTTTTGTTATTTCTTTTTCTTTTATGATGTTTTTAGTGGCTTTGTTTTGAGAATGAGACACCAAGCAAATCATGGGATGGAACTGAGATCACCAGTCTAATGCCCAGGGTAGAATTTATATGTAGCACAGTTCTGGGTATATCTCAGTCAGTGGGAGCTAAGTTTCCAGATCTTCCTCAGCTTCAAAGATGTCCAATTCATCACCTCCTAAACTGGTCAGATCCATCACTGGAATCTGAACCTTCCTCCTTAAAAAGTAGGGCAGCAGCCAGAAGGCCACATACTGCAACTTAGAGACAGCACCATCCAACTTGGCCAGCAGGTACAAACCCCTGGCCATCCTTCACAGGACCACCATCAGCCCAAGGTACCTCAGCTTCATCTTTTGGTTTAACTCTTTCTCAACCCAAGTATTTCAGACAAGTACAAGATCACCAGAATTGAACTTGTAATTTCGAATCCAGTTTTTGAAGTGCACCTCAAATTGCTTGATAGATGTGAACTGGGCATCTTGGATGCACTTTTGCATCACCTCTATGACTTTCTGATGCTTTTGGAGCTGCAATGCTCACCAAGCAATCAGGGCTGATCTGGAAACTTTGTCAAATTCTGATGTGAATACCAAGAACATTACTTTAGTGAGATCAAAAGGAAAGAGTGGCTCAATGCCATGTATCATGAAATAGGGTGACAACCCAGTTGACTTGACAATCATCACCTGCTTGGCCCAAAACACCAAGGGAGCAGTCACTGGCCAGCAAACTTTTCCTTCCTGGGTACTTTTGACAATGGCCTTCTGAACATCAAAATGACACTGTTCCACCATGCCATTCATCTGAGAGTTGTATGGGGAGATTCTTATGTGCCAGATCCCATACCAGTCCACCAAAAGATCTAGGGCTTGGATAAATGTAGGGCCATTGTCAGTAACCAACTTGGTGACAGTGCCCCAACAACAAAGAATCTCTTTGAAAGTAAATGATGCCAAACCGACTGCTTTCTCTGAGTGCAGCATACACCATTCCAGGTATGCCGAGAATGTGCATCTCACTTGCACAATATACCAGTAGCTGCCCAATGGTGGCATCACCATGGTATCGATGTGTACTTTGCAGAAAATTCCTCCTATGATTGGGACTGTTGGCAGGATGTGGATCTTCTGTGTCTGCTGAATCTGGCATTCATGACACATCCGGATGTACCATTTGACATTGTCAGTCAGCATTGGCCACCAGAAACACAGTAGTAATTGCATCCAGACAAAGAAGACACCTTTATGCCCAAGGTCATTGTGAGCCTCTCTGATCAGTCCATAGCAATGCTCTGGTGGGATGACTAGCTGGTGTTGACCATGAGACTCTTGCCAATATAGTGAGTTGTTGAGTACAAAGAAGCAAGTTGCCAAATTGATGAAAGTGGTGTAGTTGGCATCTAAGATGTCAGCAGGGCAGACACAGGTAGAAAGAAACTCACAGAATATGGTAATGCAACTCTCCTTGGCCAACACCTTTGGACATTGTGGGATGACTGGGCCAGGAATGCAGGGTTGTTCACCCAACAATGCCTCAGCCAAGCCTGATTGAACAAGAGAAAGAATGGCAAGAGAGGGGCAATGGGTATGGATGGGAAAAGAAAGGTGCATGAAACGATCAGGCAATGGGATATGGTTGTTGAGTAGACTTATTGAAAATGAATATGAACTGTCTAACCAGTCCTTGAAGTTGTCATCCTTGGGTGGGTCTTTCCCTGAGGGAGGTCGATGTGAAAGACCATCTATGCCTGTGTGGTGGGTAGCCAGTACATGAACCAAATGAAACAAAAATAAAAGAATACCTGCGATTCACCAATTTATGGTCACATTGGGCTACAGGTCCAGGTTGTTGATCATCCCTTTAATATATTTTGCATCTACCTTGATGGTGAGGTTCATGACACTGAAGATAAAAATGTGGATCATGCATAGAGCCCAAAACAAGCTATACAGCTTGAGCTTTGCTTTCAAGTACCAGCTCTCAACCTCAGTCAGGCTGATCGAGCCAAACTGATTGGGGTACCACTTTCCATCCTCCCCTTCTTGGGACAGGATGTAGCTGACTGTGATGACCAATGTGTTGACTACTAAGATAACCTTGCACCCAGACTCATAGTCCAATCAATGTAAGGCTGGGGAATGGCAAATTGCATCCTTGAGACACTGCATGGTAGTCTGCTGAGGCTTGTCCCATTCAAAGGGTATGTCATTGCAAGTCAGATTGACCAGTGGCCAAGCAATCGAAGCAAAATCCTTGATAAAAATGTGGAGTACACTGCACACACCTAAAAACCCTTGGACCTATGTCAGGTTAGTGCAGTCTGGCCAGTCTCGAATCTTCTGGACCTTGACTTTGTGTGGCACATAGCCCTCAGCTGTGCACTTGTGACCAATAATGGTAGCATCCAGTGTGGCAAGCACAAATTTCTTCACTGACACTATCACACCCACATTTTGCAACCTCTGCAATATGCAGTGGACAACCTGCAAATGTTCCCAGATGAAATGTCAGATGCCTGGGTTATCAGGGGTAGTCTCATATGACCTGTCTGCATGCTGGTATCATGTGGTGACTGACTTGACTGGCAGGTCATCAATGAACAGATAGGTATAGCAGAAGATCTTGTCTTGTAGGATGAACACCATGTCAGCCTGGTAGATCTGCACCATATTGGTGTAACCCATCAGCATGGTCATGAGCTGATGTGGTCCCATCAGACTGTTGAATGTCATTAGATCTCAGGAATCTGGGTGTAGTAGGTGCTGGTCATAACCCATGAAAAGGTCCATCATGCCATATACTACATAACTGGCAAAAGACTGTGAAATGCTCGATGAAGGGTGGTGTAGGAGCTGGGAGCTTGCTACAGTTGTAAAGAGAGAGATTGGGAAGTTTTGTTTACAGGTCTTCTAGGTTGTCCAAGCAAGTCCTGAGGGAGTCCTGAGCCCCTGTTGTCCATCTGAGTCAGCTGAGTCAACCCAGTTCAGTTGGCTGAGTCTAAACTGACTTTTGGTACATCTTATAGAGTTTGATTTAATGATTCAGATATATTCTTTCATATGGTGCAAGTTATTTTCATTTGATTTCACTCAATAGCCTAGGTCCTGGACTTGAACACAGTGGCTGATCAAACTTGGTTGCACAGCCAAGTGGCTGAGGTCACTTAACATGGCCAGTTTACCCCTGGAGACAATCGGGCTCCATTTCATCAGTCTATTCTTGTCAGATTTGACTTGGATCTGTTAACCTTTAGCATTATCTTGATGTCACAGCCATGTCCTATGACCTGGGGCCTTGCAACAGTTATTTTCTTGACATCTTTGACATTTCCAGTCTCAGGTATGCCCAGACTATAAAGTATGTACTCCAGTACTTGAAATACATCTTTCTGCTCCTTTGGAAAAGTGAGAGAAGGCCACCCAGAGCCTCTAGGGAGCCACCAAGATTGTCCTTAGTTGCTATCTCTTCTACCTTTCATCTGGGAAAGTCACCCAGGTCAAGAGCCCCTATCTTTCACTATCTTCACCTGGAGGACCCCAGGGAAGATATTTTCTGCACTCTGCTGTTGTCCAAGACACCCCTTCTCATAACTACCTCCCTGGAACCCCCTTGGGAATGAGGTTTGCTCACTCCCTTCTTTTCCCCTATTGAACCTTGACACCAGTCTTGGTTGGCAACCCCTTTCTTATCAAGAGTCTTTACCTTTCTTACAGCAGGGTGGATGAATCGCAGAGAGTGACCACATTGAGTGGTTGCAGGTTGTGGATGAGCCAAAGTGATTTCCTGTCCTGCTTAAGGACACAGAACCACTGAGATCGATAAGCAGCAGTCGATGGCTTGTATACACCTGATGTGATCCAATCTTTGATTATCTGGATCATGTCAGTCCACATAGACAGTAGGACTGGGATGTTCTTCAGCACCCATGGAGTGTGTGGGATAGTTGGGATCTTGATGGCAGGGAAGTACTTTTCATCTAATCAACCTTGCTCAGTTGGTACCCAAGCAAATACAGTCTCATGCTCTCAGACTAGCCAACAGACTAGCTTTACTTCCTCTGTCCATAGCCAGTTTGCAGGGTCTGTGTCTAGCTTGTCAGCTCATTCCTGGGTTAAATGAGTACCAGGCACAAAATCAGGGGGAAAGAGTGGTAGGGGTTTCAATCTGGCCAGAGGGTCACTTGGGAGGGTATGCACTATGTGAAACTCCTCTTCCACTGGCACCACAACTGGCCAAACCTTTTTAGTGACTGGTTCATAAACTAGTAAATATGAAACTGGGTCCAAAGAATAAACACTTGATAATGCTTCTAGGGCATTCAAATTAAACATAGATTGAATAGATGAGAGAAATGTGTAATCCAAGGAAGGGGGAATCAGCCTGATAGATAGGGGTGGCAAATGGGTATACATGAGAATTGAATGTGATGGAGAACAGGATTGTAGAAAAAGACCAGGGACACTAGAAGAGTGGTCATGCTCTCCCCTGCTGATAGGCAGATCATCTATGCTCAAAAATCCACTTCAACAATGGAATGGTGACTGTTGCACTGTCACTTTTTGTGACAGTGTGGACAACCCTCAGGCCACACACAGGTTGGCAGTGTATACTGCCTCCTGTTGTTCAGGTCCTGAAGCATGATTGTCTGTGAGCCATCTGGAAAGTTTTCCATGTTAGTGCTCATTAAACAGTGGAAAGGGTGCCCTAGTAGCAGATCAAAATTGGCCCTGGCCAGGATTTGTACCTGAACCATGACCTCACCAGCACCAAGATTAATTACCAAGTTCTCCAGGACCCCAATTGTAGAGTCCACCATTGTGTTTGCCAAAGACATTTTCATTGTGTGGTCAGACCCCAATGGCAGTTCAAGCTGTTCCCAAACATGCTTGGGCATTGCCATGATCTCAGAGCCTGAGTTAAGCACCACCATCACTAATTGACCTGACTCACCAACCATGACCTCGATGGCCCAAAGCAGCAGGCTATGGTGTGCTACAATCATGCCGTCTTCATTGCATGCCACACAGTCTTCATATTCACACTCCATGGCCCTCTGGTCCCTTGCTGAGAACTTGTTGACCTGTGCTATGTTAGCTAATACCATAGTTACTCTTTTAACTGTAGTAAGGTCCTGAAGTTGCTTGCAAAACTCAGGGGTGACTGTGAATAAGTCCTTCATGGGGACTGGTGTAAGAAACAAATATCTTGTGCACTGGCTCCAAGAGGAAACCAGAGACAAGAAAAAAGAAAAGAAGGGGCGAGATATCACCCAAGGGGTATCAACTCAGCTTGGATGGAAGGTGTAGCTCAACCAGAGCTCAGTAAAAAAGGAAAAGGCAATGTGGAAAGTTCAGACTACCTTGCAGAGAGTAGAATATTCCTGACCAGAGTAAATCCAGGAATAAAAAGAGAAAGTGCCTGCAAACTGTTGTGGCTGCCTCTAGTAATGTCTAGCAGGCAAATGTGGATGACCCAGATGCTTCCAGGTCACCAGCAACCACAGAAAGTAGTATTCCAACCTCTGAAAGATCTGGAATATGCAGGAAAATAGAAAACGAAGGGAAAAGACCTTGGTGGTCACCTGAAGTGCTCCCCTAGACACAGACACTGAGGGAGAGTGGAAAACTTTTAGTAAAAGTTTGATGGACAATTTTTATAGTCAGGGCACACCCTAGACTGAAAATGGTAAAGTATGAGAAAAAGTGAACTGCCACAAGGGTTGGCAGGCTAAGTGATGTCAAATAAATGATCTGGTAATGTCATGTGAGGTCACCA
>JBBPTY010000862.1:0-13055 GCA_038094335.1 Tylopilus aff. striatulus | reverse complement strand
GATAAGGGCACGGTTGGCGTAGTGGATGAGGAAGAGAGCGACGAGGATGCGCGAGGCAGGGGTGAACGGAGCGATGTCGGACGGAGAGGATGCAAGAGGAGAGTTGACGATAGCGTTGACGAAGACGATGGGGGAGACGAGTTCCATGATGATCCAGGAAGTGATGCCATTGAGGAGAAAGACGGAATCAGACGAGGGGGAAAAGCGACCAAAGGGGGCATCGATGAAGAACTGGGCCGGAGCAAAAAAAGGAGGAAAAACGAAGCAAAAGCGCTTGAGGACTAGTAAAAGATAAGTGAAAAGAAAGAAAAGAGGGGTGGAGACCGACCGTCGTAGATGGGGTGCATAACAAGGGATCGACTAGATGACTAATCAGATGCCCCTTCATCTCAAACCGACACCAAGCGAGCGCGCCAGGCGACAAGCACACAAGGCGGCGAGGAGGGCAGCAAAGAAGAGAAAGGGCTCGTCGCATAGGTCTGAAAATGAGGAGGAGATGAATTTCACGGAAAGGATGTGGAGTGCGTTAGAGGACGACGAGCGCTTGGACGGGATCAGCGCCCGATTCAACGATTACGCTCACATCCCAGACAGGTGGCTTCGTGATGCGCACGACGTCGCGGATCCACAGTACATGGACGACGATGAATACGCAGAATGGATCAGAGAGGGCATGTGGAAGTGAGTCAGTATGTATACACGCTCATGACCGTCGTCGGCTCATCTCTCCCAGAAAGAAGCATGCGCGAGAGTACGAAGAACAAGCGAAACGCGACGCCGAATTGGCTGCTCGGCGAGCGCACGAAAAACATATTAGAGCAGAGACGTCGCGCATCGAGAAACTCGCTCGGGAACAAGAGGAAAGGCGAGCAAAGGAGAGGAAGAAACAGAAAGAGGAGGCTGCCCGGGAATTGTACGAGCAACGTTGGAAGATACTCTTGGATCCTCGCACCCAGGGCGGTGCACCGTTGACATTGGGAGATATCCCTTGGCCCCTCTTCTCAACAAGGCGAGAGAGCTCACACAACCTCCCGATCCGCGTGGAGGACATTACTACGGAAGCGGTCATCGCCTTCCTTCTACCAGATATCGACGCCGTGGGTGCTACTGCCAAAAATGAGGGTGTTTCAAGGCAAAATCGAGACAAACTCAAGGAAACTTTGCTGCGATTCCATCCTGACAAGTTTGAAGGTCGCTTCATGCATCGCATCCCCGCAACGGAGGTGGAGAGTGTTAGGGATGCCGCAGGACAAGTCGCTAGGGTGTTAAACGCTCTCATGAACGCGAAATCATCATGAACTTTGTATAGACAGCAAATGGTGTATAGACAGGCTCGTCTTCCTCATAGCTGGGTTGCACCCTGCCCAATTTTGCGCCAAACTTCTCACAACCTTTGCAACCAAATTCCCCGGAGCGACCGTTCAAGCTCAAGGTTTGTAACTCTGAGCTCTCCTAGTCAATGTCACAATCACACCTTTCAGCCCGGGTCGAGTGTATGGCAGTTACAGTTCACACGAAATCCTCTAATAGTCCCCTGCGCGTAAGTTATCGGGTAACCAGTGAAGCAGTCTTCCTGCGTGTGCGCCGCTACGGCGTTCCGTTGCAGTCTGAGTGCTCGACTGCTATACCAGTTGTTCAAATACCGAGTCGTGGCCTTCACCGTGACACCTCCGGCTGTCGTTGTACACGCAAAGTTTCGACAGGAAGACTATCACATCTGGGTCGTGAGACACTTAGACGGCGCCGGCCGGCTATTTTGATCGGCCACCTGAGATGTCCATTGAAGATCGTCTGATCGTTTAGCGTTCCATTGACGTGGGCACTGCCCCTACTATACCATGAAAGTATGGGATGTTTTCGCGCAGTATTACTGATCTTTTTGTACAAGAGTGAGGATGTAGCACAACACTCCTCTTTGCTCCACTGGACTACCTTACGCTAGCGCATTCTCCGGAAGTATTGTCTCCTCGAGATACTGGAGCGGTGAGCTTTCATCTGATTTGTATCGTATGCAACCTTGCTCAGACTATCCAACAACTCTGGAAAGGTCATCGAGTGAGTTCCTTCCCTTATTATGCAACCGCCCTGACATTCATTGGAATTTGTTCGTCCATCCAGCGAAGGCCCATTCGGGAGTACCCCGTTTACCCCTACTCTATCCCCACTCACATCACTCAGGTTATCGGATGTGCCATATGCTTCACCTTGATGGGGGAACTTACCAGCCAGTGCCGTGAGTATATCCTGTAACAGAGCCCGCAGCCTTGTATCCACACCTCGATTGAGCCCCCATTCCCAGCTGGCAGTCATCTACTCCGACAAGTTCACCAGCAGCCGATTAAGGATACGCCTGCTGGGTAAAATCATGTACGCATTCAATGATAATGTTGATATTGACGTACATGGATCAGTCACTACCATCTTTGTTCTCGAAACCCTCTACTGTTTTTGCATTTCATGGCTTTTGATTGGGTTGACGGTTAGCGGTACAGATCTCTCATCCACTGTCATTGAGAGATCGGCGGGCAAGATGTCATCTCACAACCACTCTGGTCGTTTGTCGCATTGGCGCCTTTGACTGGCATAGCCTGGCGGTACATCTCTGCGATAGCAAGGAGTGAACCGAAGCATTTGCTCAGTGGCCAGAAGTCGTATGTGGTGCCGGCGAGCATCATGTCGGTGAGGCACATGATCGCCGCAGTTGGTAAGACTGAAACAAGATTGCTAAGTGTCTTTGATGCAATTTACCGTTGTCAGCTACCGAGACATTGTGGTGAGTCGTCTCGCCGAGCTAGGCTATCCTATGTGCTACTCAGAGGGCTCACAGACTATGTAGTTTGGCCTCGTGCCAACAGATCACAATGTCACACTTTACATTCCCGTTCGTGTAGTCTATTATTATTTTTTCTTTGTGTCCAATGACGCCGTCGCCTTATTAGAGTAGACGTTGGAGAGGGGAAGGAGTGCGAGCTACCCCATACGATGCCTACGAGGCTAAGGGATTCACTGCTCTTGCTACGACATACTACGACTCGACTGCCTACTGCCGGGGCTCTAGCCACTGCCGAGCAGAACCTTGCCCCGACGCTGGACCCAGGCCAACCCCTAGCACAACGTGGTTGGCTGGCAGTCTATTTTGTGATTTGGAGATCGGTGTACATGACGATCATCGTACACATTTGGTTTACTATCTGCGTGCGGTAACTCACTCGGTCGTGGCTCCCCCGTAACAAGACCCAGAATGCCTGGAGCATGTCGGTTAAGCTTATGGCAAGCCTGGCTGACGATGAAACAGGCCTGAATATGACGACGGGTGCAGCGGTGGGGCTCGCCTGGAGGGTGACATGGCGCTGTAAGTCAATCTTGTCTTCGTTTGCTCGCTCGTTCACCACTAATTCAAAACTAGATTTTACGCTTGTGGTCCCCGGACCGAGGCAATCCGACTGACCGGCATAATAGCCCGGCGCTCGGGGCAGCTCCGAGTTCGGCGTATGCATTAGGTAACCAAACTGGTGGCGCACCGGCCCACTGAAGTCGAGCCCCCATAGACAACTTGAACCCGAATCAGTGCATGCTTGGATTTATTTTCACACTCACAATTCTTCTACTCACCATAACTCACGGCTTCACCACCATGCAAAGCTGTCGCGAAGGATCGTACTTGTTTATTTATCTACTTCGCTTCGAAACACGTCCAAGTCCAACACCGGATTGAGTATACAGAGGTTCTCAGTCTAGCGCCAGTCCTGGGTCACATGGGATCTCCTGCAGGAGGGTTGCGTGAGAGTCACAGTTGTCAGAGATTCAGAATCACTGAGATGCCCCTCACTAGGACTAGGAAGCATTGGACACTCGCATGTACTTTCACTCGACATTCGATGCAATGAAGGGCCAACCCGTGGCCTTTGTGGCTCAGTCTGTCGCCGTAGTCATCACAACGGATAAAGTCTCGACAATCGGGGCAATCGCTAACAACACGAACCTATCGTCGATCGCTGCTTCGGGTGTTGGCAGGAGTGAGCTCAAACCAGATCCTCTTTGGTCGTTTGTTGCATTGGCACCTTTGACCGGTGTAGGCGGGTGCGAAAAAGCTGCTACAGGGATTGCAATCTGAACATTGACCTACAGTATCCACCTTGACGCATGTCTTCTTTTGCTGGCGGATATGGGCCGTCAAGCGGTCGTTCTTGGCACTTGTGGTTGTCATGCTGGTGAGACATCCCATGTCTCTACTGGCGTGAGTGTCGTTGAGAGGAGCATTGCAGGTGTCCGTGGTGCAATGTGCTATGGTCACCTACGGAGGCATCATGGTGAGTCGGCTACTTGTTCTGCTTTACGCTCTGTCCAAGCTTCTCACGAACCATATGGCACGGCCTCGTACCAGATCTCACCGACGACCACCCGCTGCCGTTTTGCATTCCAGGTCGTATTCTCTGTACCTTTTTATTCTTGCTTAATGCGCTGTATTCCGCTGTAACAGGCGTGGCTGTCGAGCAGTCTTTTCTATGATTTGACGATTACCGTGTACATGACGCTCATCATATGTCTTTTGTTTCATGCATCAGGAAATTGGTGATGAGATGACATTCAATGATATTGCTAGGTAAAGGTAATGCCACTTTAAAATTGCAAAATCAAGTAGCTAAAAATCATCCATTTTCAAGTTGATGGACTTATGGGGGCCTGCTGGCCACTTACATGAATTCGACCCTAGTCACACGCACCGCGAAACTCTCTCACGAACAGGTGCCAGAAGGAAAAGAGAGAAAGTGCAGAAACAGCCCAGTAATCGTACAAGTTGCATTTGCGGACGCGGAACAGTCATAGTGGACCACTGCCGTCGCGAGTTACCTCTTGGTCCATCTGCTCAAGAAGGCATCAGAGTTCACACAACGCTTCACTCCGCACGGCGGACATTGGTGTACTCTACGTTGAGACGTCAGGAGTGGTACTACATCCTCGGTGCTACAAAGTCACCGCTCAGGTTCAAAGTTCGTGCCTCTCAATTTCCCTAAGTGGTTATCGTAACTGTGACTCTTCAAACCGGATCGAATATCCGGTGGATTCAGCGTAGAATTCCCCATTAACGTCACACGGAATCCTGCGAATATCACTTGTGTGAGTTATTAGATAGCTCACGCTCGTTTTCGCTGAAGCAGGCTACCTTTGCGTGCGCTGGCCGCTGCGTTCGGTTGTAGTTGGGCCTCGAGAATAATGTCAAATACAAAATCCCTAACCTGTGGTCTCTATGTCCATCTGTCGGATGTGCGCGATACCCAGTTTCATCAGCAAAACTTTATGTTGTGAGACTTCTGGATAACCCCGGCAGGCTATTTTTAAACTGCCACCCGAAATGTTCATGTTTTGTTAGCGACGGCTGTTTGGCTGTATAACGTTTCATAGGTGTGAGTGGTGCCTCCTGCGTCGTCCCAACATCATGGAAGTCCTGGGATATCTTCACGCACTTTTGCTGCGACTTTTTCATATAAGATTGGGATGTAGGACGGAATTCTTCGCTTCACCGGACATCCTTTCACTAGCGCATGCATTCCCTGGAAATGTTGTCTCCTCGAGA
Organism: Tylopilus aff. striatulus; assembly: GCA_038094335.1. Taxonomy (NCBI): domain Eukaryota; kingdom Fungi; phylum Basidiomycota; class Agaricomycetes; order Boletales; family Boletaceae; genus Tylopilus; species Tylopilus aff. striatulus. The sequence continues at coordinate 7,480 of JBBPTY010000862.1, read as the reverse complement.
TACTGGAGCGTGAGCTTCCACTTGATTCGTATCATATCCGCCCTTGCTCAGATTATCCCACAGCTCTGGAAAGGCCATCGAGTTAGTCTCTCTCCTGACTGTGCGACCTCCTTGGCATTCATCAGACTTTGTTCGTCAATCAAGCGAGGGCCCATTCGTGCGTTCCCGTTTATCTGATTCATCTGTTCATTCTTACATCGCCCAGGTTATCGGATATGCAATGTGTTTTGGCTTGATGGGAGTGCTCGCCTGCCAGTGCTGTAAGTGTCCGCTGCGACTATGTATCCTCACCCCAATCGAGGTTACTAATACGCATATCCCAGTCATCTACTATAGTGGGTTCCCCAACGATCGATGGTGGATACGCCTCCTGGGTGAAAATCACGGACGCATTCAATGATGATACTGACGCTGACCATGCGCGGACCAGTCTCTACCATACTCTTACTCGAAACGCTCTTCACGGCCTTTGCATTTCATGGCTTTTGGACCGGCGTGGTGACAAACGGCACGGATCTCTCATCCATCGTCGCCCAGGGCGTTGGCCAGCAGGAGCTCACCCCTCAGCCACTCTGGTCGTTTGTCGCATTGGCGCCTCTAACCGGCGTAGGTGGGCACTACAACGCTTTTAAAGTAGAGGGTTGTTTTGACCATTGGCCCTCAGTGGCCACACTGACACATGGATTCTTTTGTTGGCGGATATGGGTCGTCCAGAAGTCGTTCGTGGTGCCGGCAATCATCATGTCGGTGAGGCACACAACGTTGTCGTAGTCGGCCTGGTTGAGACAAGAATGTTAGGTTTCTCTGTTGCAATGTACTGTCGTAAGTTATGGAGGCATCGCCGTGAGTCGTCTTGCTGAGCTTTCCTACATGCTATCCGGGGTGCTAACAAATCTGTAGTTTGGACTCGTGCCAGATCGCACCGTCCACAAACCCCTGCCATTTTATATTCCAGTTCGTGCATGATCCTTCTTTTTCCTGTCCAAGCATGTCAATACCTCGTCTTGACAGACATGGTTGTCCGGCAGTTTGTTTTGTGACCTGGCGATCACCGTGTACATGACGCTCATTGTACGTGCCCGGCTCTCTGTCTGAGTGCGATACTTCATTCGAGCGTAGCTGTTGCGCAGCAAGCCCCAGCTCCAGAACACGTGGAGCATAACCGTCAGGCTCGTCAAGATGACGGTTGAAACGGGCCTGATTACAACGACAGCTGCGGCCATCGAGCTCGCGCTCGCGGTCGGGATCGCCTGGAGGGTGACGTTGTTCCATATGGCACTGTACGTCGCTCTTCTCCCTCTCTTCGCTCGCTCGATACTGCATCTACAATTTAGATTTTACATCATATCTAAGTTGTACGTGCTTTCACTATGTATGTGTGTGCACCTCATCCATGCGCTCCGTGCCAGATATGCCAATTGTCTGCTCGCGACGCTCAACGTACGTCTTATGCTACGGGACACGGTGGACCAGCCCAAGTCAGTCTCAGCCTGGGACACCGGCCACGGGTCGCGTCCGGTTGTGGCGGGGTTTAGCCGGCCCAGGAGAGGTACAGCGATTCAGATCTCAACTATGACGCAGATCGAGATGGACATCGAGTCGGGGATGTTTCCCATGGTGTGTTCTTACGCGTTGATTTACTTGTAGTTTGGGCTGACGCGTGAGTGCGCGGAGGACCGTAAGACGGCGTTTGAGGTCACTACCGAGGAGTGATCGTGGTTGGGGTCGTGTCATCCGTAGACTGACGTGCGTGTAGGATAGATGGGATAGGTATTTCGTGATCATTGTTTATGGGGAATCAGGGATATGTGTGGTCATTGGTCTCAGTTGTAGCTTGCGGACTCATCATGTAATCACTGGTAGGAGTTGTTAGTTATGCGGGCCGCAGCTTGCAGGGTGATCGACGAGCTGGTACGACACGGTTCGGAGCGTGTGTTCCAGCCTATGTGTCCCCGCGACTCCGTCACTACCCCTACTGGCACATCGGATTGACTGTCGGGCAGTTCAGACTAGAACCTAAAGTGACTAACAAGATCACACGGGATCCTTGAGAGATCACTTCTGTGTGAGTTATCAGATAGCCACTGAGGCAGCCTACACTCGCTGCCAGCGAGACAGCATCCGGAACTCGAGCTGTATGACGAGGCTGTTGCGCGAAAAAACGGCCATAGAGTCTGTGTCCTGTTTAGAACGGGCCCATTCCCCGGTGTACCTGCCAATGACGCCCATCATCCGCAAGTCGCACCTTCAACATGAACAAGTTCAGGTTTGCACCGTGGGAGTCTTGCACGGGGGCGCCCGCTGCCAAGTACCAAGTTTACATAAATAAGTGATACTCGTGAACGTTGATTGATGAACAGTCACGTTGATGCATGATGCGTGAGTTCTATATGTTTCCGCTTCATGGAACACGAATGTTTTGATCTAGAACACTCCTCGGCTCTGTGGCATTCCATAGTAGGTGTGAGTCGAGCTTCCTGGGCCATTCTATCTGGCGTTCTTCTAGCGACACATGGTGTGACTTTCTTTTTTTGTCCGTCCCTGACGTCCAGTCATGGTGTATAAAAGTAGATGTGGTACCCCCTCCTTCACTTTTTATCCCGAAGACGACCTCGCACTGGCGCATGCCGCCAAACGGGTTTACACCATGAGCGTTGATTCTATTTGTATTGTATCTGACTCCGCTCAGATTGTCCCATAGACCTGGAGACAGCGTCGAGTGAGTGTTTTCCCCTGGCTGTACGACCGCTTAGGCACTCATCCGGAGTTCTCTTGACAATCAAGCGAAGACCCATTCGTGCGCACTCCCCTTAACACCAGATAAATTTACGCGTGTTCATATCGCCCAGGTTATCTGGTATGCCATGTGTTTTGGCTTGATGAGGGTGCTCGCCGTAAGTACCACGTGCTTTGGATCTGGTGCTTGTTTCTGATTTACGCTCGTTACAGTCGTCTACTTTAGCAAGTCCCCCAACGACAGGCTGTAGCTACGCCTTTTGGGTACAAGATCGCACTGTGTACTGTGCAACGGTGATACTTATTCTGACACTTTCCAGTCGCCACTGTCGTCATACTCGAGACTCTTTCCACCATTTTTGCGTTGCATGGCTTTTGGATCGGGGTGACTGTCAATGGTTCAGACCTCTCGTCGATCGTCGCTGCGGGGGCCGGTGGACAAGGGCCCACACCAGATCCGCTCTGGTCACTTGTCGTATTGGCTCCATAGGTAGATGGTCTTAACGTTGGCCATAGTATCTACTCTGATGCATGCCTTCTTTTGCTGGCGGATATGGGCCGTCCAGCAGTTATACTGGTGCCGGCGATCGTCATGTCGGTAAGGGACATGAGCGTCATCACAATCGCCATGGCGTTGCTGAAACGAAAGATGTCAGGTGTCGCTGATGCAATGTATCATGGTCACCTATGGCGGCATCGTCGTGAGTCGCCTCGTTCTTTTCCTCTGCGTGCGGTATCGTTCTGCATGCTCATGTGCCCTCTAGTATGGCCCAGTGCCAGATCTCACAGACGACCATCCGATACCATTTTACGTCCACGCTAGTTTATTTTGTTCCATTTCGTCATTCTCTCCAAAGGGCCAACACCACGCCTTGACAGACATAGTTGTCCGGCGGCCTCACCTGTGATTTGGTGATCACCGCCTTCGTTTCCCTGTCTTCGTTTCCCTGTCTTCATTGGGGCAGTTGCGTCTCGCTCGAACACAGCTTCTTCGCACCAAGTCCAGGTTCCGCAGCACGTGGAGCATATCGGTCAAGCGCGCTAAGCTAGCGATCAAAAGGGGCCTCACCACAACGACGGCTGCGGCCGTGGAACACGTGCTCGCGATCGCCTTCAGGGTGACATTGTTCTACATGGCAGTGAGTCACTCTATTCTCCCATTTTCGCCGCTGGTTCACTCTCTAAATGTACGAGAGACCACAGATTTTATATCATATCCAGGCTATGCGGGTGCTCGCTTTCAGTAGGCGCATCGTTTGACCATGCTCCTTTTAGGTATGCCGATTGTCTGCTCGCGACGCTCAACGCTCGTCTCGTCCTGTGAAGCACGACAGACAAGCACGGGTGGGTCACAGTCCGGGAATACAACGCGTCCGACATGCCGTCGCGGTCGGCCATGACATGGTTAAGCTAGAACCACGGAGGGAGCACGATAATCCAAACGCAAGTGGAGACGGACGTCTAGCTGGGGCATTATCCTAGGGTGGGTGTCGTTGTTTGCGTTCGGTCGTAAGGCGAACGCCGATGTTGGGGTGGCAAATAAGGCAATAGATGAGATCAAAAGCGGTCATTCAAGGTTGCGGAAGAAGGGCCTTGAACGCTGGTCGTGTTCCGTTGGATGGGAATCGTTTACAGAGAACATCGGACTCGCATAGGATAGATCCGGTCGTCTTACTCATTCGTTTTGTTCTTTAACTTTGTGAGAACGAGATCGAACACTGCTTCCGCTCAGCTATCGCACCATCGTGGTCAGGCACAGGCATATGGGGCCGCGATCAACGATATGACCAAGGCACGTGTACGCTTGTTGGATTGGTCCCACCCTGCGATCTCACAACGGCCCGCCAAGCGTTGACGGGTACTTGTTCATCCAGCATCACGCGTCTTGGTGGCATGTTGACAGCCTCCTGATCGGACGTCACGGGGATATACACTATACGCAACGCCAGCACGAGCTCAGCTTGGGGGGCGCGCTAAACAAGACGATCATAACAGACGTCGCATCTAGTTGAGGGAGACGCACCAACGTGCTCACACGGTCATCCGAGCTTCGGGACCGATAATACGCATCAACCTTTGTTGACAAGGCGAGCCTGTCAAACGACCAGCAACCAGTATGCGAGCTTGTGGGAGTTCTCCCAGCTGATGAGTTGATCATAATAACGCCGGGACCGTAAGGGGCCGTCCATCGTTCTTTCACAGTAGAGCATGACCTCTAAACCTCGAAACCTCCCACGTCCAACGTGTGTTTCCAATGCTCATTGACAGGGCGAATTAAAAGTACGTTGCCTTGAATAGTAATGGACGTATCTGCCTAAATGTCGGCCTCAAGTCACTGTGACGTTCGGTCATGGTATGTGCTTACTGGTGTGACGGTCTCCGCACGCGCGTCCGATGCAGTATGGACAGATGACCCCCGAGCTACGGGGCCGTCATGTCAGACGATGCATCCGTCGACAGACCAGCGGCCTGCGCGCCTCACCTAATTTAAAGGTGAATATGTACCTGTTGGCAGTTGAACTTGAAGTGACTTGCAAGAAAGATTTAACTCGGCTCGAGCAAGCGGCCCTGAACCTTTATCGCTTTGAATTTACGCGTTCCTTTTGGTAGGGAAACTATAGTAGGCATATGTCCTCACGAACGTCAGGTTAGACTTCAGGGTCTTGACTGACCGCGCTGCACTAGCTCAACGGCTTTGAAGGCATGGCGAGGTGCTCGGCTGTTCGAGTTGACTCATGTACCACTACACCAAATACTTGTTATCCCTAGGTGAGCACAGACTCGGGTGCCACGCTCAGAAAACATATATATGTGGTCAGATGAGCCCGGGGAGTCCGAGGGCGTAGGTGCTCAGGTCCAATCTGCACAAGCCCATCGTCGAATGCGTACGCAATCGAATGGGATGGGTCGGTCGACGGCGAGATCATCTGGCAGCGGGTGCCACTTGGCAAAATAGAGTTATACCTGGGTTCGTGACGCAGTTTGCCGTGGTCAGTGGTGTGACGGGCGAGACCGTCAGTCGCTGAGTAGCAGTCGGCTTGATCAGGGGTATGCGCCACATGATCCATTGGTGCAGACTATGCACTATGCCAGTGTGGCAACTTCAGCGCATTGGGCCGCCGGGCCGGGAGTGCCCGGTGGTTGCACACGTGTCTCGCCCTCACTGGAATGTTGCCTTTGTTCACCACAATACTGAAGGGTGACTTGACAAGCAATTATCGTAGTGGATGGCGCAATTTGGGTCGGAGATCATGCTGAGACCTTTTCTTACTTGTTGTAGAAACTTATCGACAGATCGCAACGCCAGTGCCACGTCAATCGGATATGCTACATGCTAGTATGTGGCCAGAAACGAGTGACCAGTAGAGGCAGCAATGAAGCATCCACTGGTCACTAGTCACTCGCCGCTTGGCAGCGCGGCTGTTTCAGCCTGAGTCCAAGGTGTCGTAGGTCAGGTGGCAACTCTCCTCTACCGGATTGAATGCTCATCATCGCCCATCGAGCAACTCCCAACGACTGCCTCTAACTATGAACGGCATACCATATGGGTAGCATCATCGATCACGATTATCCGATGCCTGCATTCACCCTTTTTTGCCACTGTGAGCGTCGTCCATGAGAAATTATATTCGCTGACAACTCGTGTCACCGGCAGCGTTTGGAAATGCCATTCTATGAGCGAATCACTTCATTGCGGTGAGGAGCCTCCTCTGACGAACTTCAAGAGTAACTTTACTCTTGACCGCCCAACTGGCTGAATGGACTCGGAATTCACACTCGACGTTGGCAACGTTGCTACCAAGGTATCTCAACGGTTGTGAAAACGATATCGGTTATACCATTCAGCGATAAAGTCGAGTCGACTGATGCACCAGATCTCATAGAAGCCATCTGCGATATTGTCGCCTTGCGCTTTTCTTCGTCGTTGTCCGGAGTCTCTCGTGTTGCGTGAGTCGTCGCCAGCGTTGATCTGAGTCGTTTATAACTCATACACTTCCTATCAGTCTAGGCAAGCATGACGTGATGCACCGAGTCGTGTTTCAAGTACGTGGCTACTTCCAAGGTGACGAAGCATTCACGTCGCCATTTCTCATCCTGGAGTACCATCGTAGCATACTTGGTTTAACCTTATCGTATCGTAGACCGCCGTGCTTGTCTACGCGGTCAATGGCCTGCTTACTTCCCTAGATACATATTCCGTTTGCTCATCTAGTCAACCCTCTACGAGGTTCAGCTGGATGAGTTTGCACATATATTACATGTTCTCGAGCGCGTATACGCCATTATGTTCGTCTCATGTATATCATTACTAGAGTGTACATTTCAATCCAGGATATGACGATAGTTCTGCACAGGACATGAAATGAATCCGAATTGGTGCAAGGGCATCAAGTCAATTTACCGTAACCCGACTTAGTTTCGTTCAAACAGTCTTCCTACTACACCGAACCTTGAGGCGTGTCTTATCACCTGGTAATATGTAGACTTGGATCCAGGGCCACGAGGCGGGCCGAACGAACCCGTGTTTACGAAAACCATGTACTTATCCACGCCTGCTGCGGAAGAGAATCGCACGGTTACCATATTTCCAGAAATTTGCTTGTAGGGGTCCGATTAAGGGCGAAATGTGTCGGCCTAGTTTGATGGTGGAATGCATCAAGTCAAGCTGCCATACCCGAATGCTTTACTGTCAGCAAGCGGTCTTGCACTGAGAGCGATACGGGCTCACTTGCGTTCCGACACG
>JBBPTY010000861.1:0-13060 GCA_038094335.1 Tylopilus aff. striatulus | reverse complement strand
CCTTACCAGTGCACAGCATGGAAGTGAATGAAAATGAAAAAAAAAACTGTGAATGGTTTTAAGTTAATGTCGAATTTGTTGCAGTTGTAACAGATAATGGAGTCATGAAGGCCAAAGCATTTGAAGACATGGGTGGTGAATGCAGAAGCAACCCCTGCAGCATCAATGGTCTTAGAGCAGGGAATGAGGATCACCCCCTTTGTAAGGCTGTGGTTGACCATGACCATTAGAGAATTGTGTCCTTGTGAGGGGGGTAAGTCTGTTATCAGGTCCACAGAGATCTGTTTAAATGGGAGGCTAGTGGTTGAGGGGATAGAGGATAGTCCAGGGATGGTGAGGTGGGTGTTTACTTTATTTTGTTGGCAGGTGGCACATCCTGCTATGAAGTTCTTGATGAAAGTGGCTAGGCTAGGTGACCAAAAGTCCCTTTCAACAATGGCTTGAGTGTGATAGCATCCAGCATGACCCAAGGTGGTGGATTTGTGGAGGGAGTGGAGTAAGGTGGGGCATTCTGAAGGGGGAGTGTACATGTGGTGTTTGTAGTATAGGTGGCCATTGTGGTAGGTCCAGTCTGCAAATTTGAAGTGAGGAAATAGTGGATTTCCTTTATGGAGGTTTTCTATGGCTTTTAGCACCAGAGGATCTTTGGCAGAGAATGCTTGAATATGGCAGGCTAGGGTGAGGTCAAGGGCATTGATGATGACAGGTTCAGGGCAAATGGGGGTGTTAGTGTTGTTCTTGGAGGTGTCCACCTCATCCTTGCTGGAGAGCACATCCACTGGACCCATTTTGGTACCAGGGGTTATCTGTCATTCAATGGGGAAGTCTTGGAGGAATAAAGACCAGCACACTTGCTGACAAGATAGTTTTCAGGGGTCTTTGAGGTAGGATAGGTTCTTGTGGTTGGTGAGAATGGTAATGGGATGGGAGGTTCCTAGAAGGTATTGTCTCCATTCTTCAAGGGCTAGAATTACAGCTAGGAGTTCTTGATTGTAAATGTCATAGTTTCGTTCAGCTGGGATGAAGGTCTTGGAGAAGTAGGCACAAGGGTGTAGATCTTCATTGATATCATGTTGCATGAGGATGACTCCTGCAGCTAGGAGAGAGGCATCTGTCATAAGGGTGAAAGGATGTAACATTAGGGCTATGAAGGACTGGAGCAGAGGACAAAATGGATTTCAAGGACTTGAAGGCCTTTTGTTGGAGAGGGGTCCACAGCCAAGGTTTGCCTTTTCAAGTCAAGATGTTTAGTAGGGCAACAACATTGGAGAAATTGGGGATAAATTTGTGATAGAAGTTAGTGAATCCTAGGAAGGAGTGTACTCCTTTGACATTGATAGGGGGTTTCCAATTCTTGATGGCAGTTAGCTTGGTGGGGTCCATCTCCACCTTTTCTTGTCCAATAATCAGTCCCCAAAAGTCCATTTGTTTGGTGTCAAAGTGACATTTAGTGAGTTTGAGGGATAGACCATGTTGTCTTAGGTGAAGGAGTACTTTGTGGGTTCAGGAGTGGTGAAGTTTGATGTCTCTGTTGGTGTGGATGCCAATGTTGTCCATGTAGATCTTTAGCCATCACTCAGAAATCATATCTGTGAAAATGTGGTTCATGAAAGATTGAAAGGTAGGGAGAGCATTGTTAAACCCAAAGAACATGACAGTGGGCTCAAACAACCCAAGAGGAGTGATGAAAGCCACTTTCCATTGGTCTTCCTCTTGGAGACAGATGTTATTGTACCCCCATTGGATATTGAACTTGGTGAACCAGGTAGCATCTTTCATATTGTCGATAAGTTCAGAGATCAGGGGTAATAGATAGGTGTTGCAAACAGTGTGTGAATTAAGGTACCTGTAGTCTTGACATGGATGAAGGGATCCATCCTTCTTAGGCACAAAGAAAAATGGAGAGGCTTGGGGGGACTTTGAGGGTTTAATTCTTCCTGTTTTGAGGTGTTCTTCCACAAACACTTTGCAGGCTTCTGTTATGCTTGGACTGAATAGGTATGAGCATAGACTCAAGCTACAAGGATTGACTACAAGTCTGAATGACAAGTAGTGGTGGGGCTAAGTGTGAAGTGTAGGGACTGCTTGAAAAGATCTGAGTGAGTGGTCAAGTCAAAGATGATTGGATTGAGTAGAACTAGTTTAGATATAATGGTACATGGAGAACCCTATTTATAGGGTACGGAATAGTGCACAGACCATGTCTGTGTATGGTACATCATATCATAAAAGGAGAGAATGATATCACCAAATGTTGTGAGACAAAGAAAAGAACAAAGATAACCAAAATAAGTAGGCATATCATGAAACAGGAGTAAATTGTAACACTAGCTCCCAATTAAGATAAAAGGTCCACCTTTTTAATCTCTTATCCCTTGTCCCATGAGTTCATCCTTATCTTCCTTGCCAGTGATGTCATTGCTTCAGGTAAGGTATGATGGGATATGATTCCCAGGGAGATCTTCTCAGAAAGGAGAATCTGGGGAGGGAGTGCATGCTGTGATCACTGCATCCTGATGATCCATATAAACATGGAAGGGGACTTCCTCGTCAGCATTGAGCATTTGTTGGACCATATGTTCTGTGAGGTCATGTAATTCTTGGATGGTCAGGCATCTAAGTTTGACCAGGTTGATTCTGGGAGTGGAGTTGGCAGGGGTGGAGTGATAAGAAGGGGGTGGAGATGACAGTGAAGGGTTTTCAGGTAGAGATAAGAGGGGGTCAAACAGTAGATGGGTAATTGGAGCTACTGGGGAGTAATGTGGTGAAGACAAAGATTCTTTGGATACCCCTTCTGGAGTTTCTTCACTTGGATTAGATAGTGATCCCCAGAGAGCGGGTTCAGGATTAGGGTTTGGAGATTTGGATGTGGGAGTAGTCTCCCTAGTGGTGGTATCAGAGAGGTGAATATGGTTGAGAGGAGGAATCATTTGAGGAGGGGGAGAAGTATTGACCTCAGTGTATCTAAACTGTTGAAGACCTTGTGGATGACCTCTCATGAGATAAGGGTGATGGCAAGGGCATGGAGATGGAGGGGAATTCAAGGAGGCACTATTGGAGGAGGAGGAGGAGGATCAGTGACCCATATGATAAGACCATTGTGGATGTTGTTAACAATTCCCTAGAGTATGACCGGGAGCCCATTGGTGGCATGCTGGACAATGGTATTGTCTGCAATGAGGTTGGTCATGGCTGGTGCAATAGCAATGCAGACAGGCAGCCCAATATTGGTAATGGAATTCTGGGAGAGGGGGATCATCTTGGTTTACTAAGTCGTTGGTAGATAGATCTAGTGGTTCGTTTGTGATCAATTCCTGAGGTAAGGTTTGGTTAGACATCACCATTTCTCTAAGGACCATGTCTACTGAGGAGAGGGCATCTTTAAAGTGGAGTTGGGCCATGACCGTAAGGAGGTGACAATGAACCTGTATGTCTGCTGATTGCATCAATGTGAGAGCGGGGGAAAGGTTGGGTTCATTTAACAGAAGGCTAGTAAGGGAGAGGAGATGATTCCTGATGGCCATATGACTGGTGTAGAGTTTAATAAGGGTTGCAAAGATGGATGAAGGGGCAAGAATTTTCTCCATGGGAAAGATGAGGTGGGGGTCAAGCATAGTAGTATCTAAGATGGCAAATTCTTCTTCTGTGGTATCACGCTGAGGTTGTCCATGTGTGAAGAAAGGGAATTGTTCTATGGGGAATGGTTGTTTGGCAGGGTGGTCCAGAAGCAGTGCAGGGAAGAAGGGAATTTCATTAGGAAAGGCAGTTTTGACAGGAGTAGTGGGGGCAAAGTCATTGTTGTTTAGTTCAATGAACATGGTGAAGAGTAGTATCTGGGTGATGGTAGTCAGGAGAATGAGGGTTTATTGTCAACATAAAGAGTTTTTATATCTTTGAAGAATTTCCAAGGCCAATTGAAGCTCCGATTTGGGTAATCAGGAGTCCTTGTTAGCCAAGTATCCTTTCCATCAGATCAGATACTTCTGCTGGGGTCCCACTCCTTGATGACAAATTATTTTCTTGATTTCATAATGTTCTTCGTCATCAATAAGGTCCAGAGGTGGGTTAGGGAAATTTTTGCCATATATGGAGTTTTCTTTGTAAGGTGATAACAGGAAAGTGTGGAATGTGTTATGGATTTTCCACAACTGTGGGAGTTGAAGCTTGAAAGTTATGGGAGAAAGTTGTTCCATGATTTGAAAAGGGCCTTCTCATTTAGGGGAAAATTTTGGGTTTGGAGGAAGTCATTTCAGGTTTTGAGCTTCTAACCACACTTTATCCCCTTTCTTCAGTTGGACAGTTTTTCTGAATGTTCAAGCTTTCATGAGTTGTTGGGCTAGATCATGTGTGGCTAATACTTCTGTACAAGCTGCATTGATGGTTCTAAGCCTTTGTTCAAGAGCAGGTAAGGATGATGTTGGGAGTATGGATGGGAGTGGATGTGGTTCATATCCCATCATAAGGTAGAATGGGGACTGGTGAGTGATGGAGTGAGGTCTGTGGTTGTGAGTGAATTTGGTGAATGGAATTAGAACGTTCCAAGATGACAGGTTGGCTCCACAGAAGATCCAGAGGTAGGTTTCAATTTCTTGATTGACCCTTTTGGTTTCTCCATCAGATTGTGGGTGGTAGGCAGTGGAGAGGGATAGTTTATATCCAAGGAGTTTTCCTAGTTCCTTGGCGAATAAGGAAGTAAATTGAGGTCCTCTGTTGGATATTATTTTGTTGTATAACCTGAACCTTTTATAGACTCTTTGTAGAAAAAGTGTGGTGATTCCAGCTGCATCAACTGTTTTCTTGGTTGGGCATAGAATTACCCCCTTTGTAAGCCCATGGTCGACCATGACCAATAAACTATCAAATCTGTTGGACAGGGGAAGGTCAGTGATGAGGTCACAGAAGATGTTTTGAAATGGTGTGATGGCCATTGATGGTATGGGAATGAGTGGTGCAGTGTAGGAGCAAGAAGCTCTCTACAGTTACAAACCCCTAGTCTCCAGCTTTTCATTCACAGGTCTCTGGTCGAACCCAGTGATGCCCCAAGTCAAGAGTGTCACATCCAAGTCAGTCACATCAGTCAAGTAGCACCGGCCAAGTATGGTCCGGCGGTTCCTAGTTCTCTCACAGTAAGTTTTAGTTGCTATTCACACCAGTTCACATCAGTAGACTTGTGCGGTCAAGTATGAACCAAGTCCAAGTGCTTAGGTAGTCCAAGTCAGACCGTTCGAGGCCCAGTAGCAGCGATCACATGGCTGCACGCACAGTGTCACTCGGACAAATTTGTTGGGCTTTGGGCTAAGCCGCTACCCACATTTCGTAGCCTTAGTAGTACCTTCTTACCTACGCAGTTGGCCCTTGTCATCGGACCGGGTGGTGGTACCTTTTTTTTTAGTTTCTCTCATACAGTCTCGGGTGTGCCCGGACTATAAAGCTATGTACACGGCACCTAATGGGCAGCTTTTTCCCACTAAAAAGGACTACGAGTGAGTGTCTAGGGAAGCTCAACAGTAAGTAACCACCTTCAGTAGCCCCTCTTTCTGTGCAGTCGCACCTGGAGTCACTTGGACTCATCCTTTTCTTCACTTGGGTTGGTCAGCCCTCCCCTGTTAAGTCTACCTTTGCAGAACTAACTCAGCAGGAAACCTTTGGGGCAATCATTTGCCCCTTCTTCTCTTTCTCTTCTTTGCTTGCACTACAGCTCTCCCTTGGAGTTCTGCCACAAGATATATTTTTGTTGTTCTACAACTGGAGCCCACTGTGAGGGTTTCCCAGTAGTTTTTTCTGCGACCTGCTTAACACTTAGGACATCTGACCATTTGGGGCTATGGAGACCCCACCCTATATTTTTACGGGACTTATAGCGAAGGTGATGGCACACCAGGAACATATGCGAATGCCATTACGAGGCACCCCTAATGCACCCTGGTTCGACAGGAGGGAGATATGATACCTCCCGAAGTATCTAAAGGAAATAGGACAGATAGCGGATGAAGCAGGTCTCGGCCCGAGTGCCTGGATCAAGGCAGCGACAAGATACGCAGACCTAGAAGAGGCTGAACTATGGGAGACATTACCTGAGTATGCAGCAGTACCTGTGGACTGGCCTGCGTTCACCATGGCAGTCATGGAGTTGTATCCAGAGTGCGAAGCTGAAGAAGACCATGAGGACTGAGTCGAAATGGAGACCCGGGTCGAGAGGGCTGAGAAAGAAGAAACAGAGGGAGTAGAGGAATGGGAGGAGGAAGTAAGTCTGGATGAACCAGAAGGCCCTGAGCTGAGAGAAGACACACTAGCAGTGGCAGTGTTCCTGCTGACCAGTGCCACTTCTGGTGAGGTGCCCGTGGAACCCAGTACGCCCCCTCGGACCAATCCATCAACTCTCCCCCACATCGACACTCCCCTGGCGAGTGCACCAACCTCAAGCAAAGGTGCGAGCATGAAAACTCGGACTGAGTATAGCGAAGCACGATGACTGCAACCACACTGCTGATTTTGTGCAGCACCAGGGCACTTCATCAGGAGGTGTAGTCTTTGTTGAGGATATTTGCAGGCAGGCAAGGTCAGGAGAGGCCAAGACAGCCAAGTTTACCTAGTGGACGGGTCCGAGATACCCAAGGTACCTGGTGGGCAATGCCTGAAAGACAGTGTTGACCACATCCTAGCACTGGGATGATCAGCCAATCGACCATGGACGACAGGGACCACAGCAGCCATACGTAGGAGGCTCGCACCGGTCGTGACAGTAGGGCTACTTACATGGGCCAAGCCTCAGGCGCACTGAGTAGTGCAGATGGCCAATCTGAAACCTGGCGCAGACGTACCACCAACGACATCAATCAAGGCATTTAGGCCTTATCTAGAGAAAGCATGGGCAGCGTATCAGGTAGACAAGGCCGCACTGATGAAGAAGACACTGAGCCCAGTAAGGGACCGTGCGCCAACATTCGGAGAGTTGTGTAAATGCACACAGGAGGCCTGAGCTAAGACACCAACGCCTGTAGTGACCCGAGAGTCACCCGTACCTGTGACAGCTCCAGGGTGATCGTCAAGACCACCCTGCCCTCATTTTATCTTATCACCTGTTCCTTGTGCGACTAACAAGTCGAATTTGAAAAATGTAGATATCAAGATCCCTCAACCAAGGAAACCTTGGCCATCTGGGTGCGAGTCGGGAGGGTCACGTGGACCCAAGAATAGTTCAGAAAAGTCAGCGTCAGCCGAGGAAGCTAAAGAGAATATGAGGGAAGCATGTCAGACGGGTGTAGCGGCCGCCGAGGCCACTAGAACGGAGACATGCCGAGTATCAAGTCAAGAGCTGACAAAGCAGATTAGGCGTGAGGCAAGGGGATCGGGAAGTATAGGGGCAGAGAGACGACCCCACCCCCATCCGTCCCCTGTTGATATTCAAAAAGACCCATTTTATTTAAGATTATTCAAAGCTGACCCCCCAACAGGTTATAATGGACAGGAGTCCATTACGAAAAGGGCCTGGGGAGGGGCTACCTGTTGGCTGAGAGATTAGGTCCCGGCAAAGCGAAGCCCAGACAGTATATACATCATTTCTATCCCAGTAATTTGACCAGCAAGCTCAGTTTCACCCTGGTATTAGCCCAGCGTCATTATTCGAAGAAATTTAAACCGTCACTACAGAAACAGATAGGAAAACAGTCATTTCAAGATCAAAGGACAGTCGTTTTACTTAGAACACACTCATTTGGACACAGAGACTATTTAGAAATTCAATTCAACTGCACACATCAGACAAGCACACATTGACTTAGAAAGATTTTCGTTTTTTTTTTTTTTTTTTTTTTTTTTTTTTTTTTTTTTTTTTTTTTTTCAGAACTTAGGACCGAGGAGTCGCTTGGCCGAGCATGGGCACAGCCATGGGCCCATCGATTCGAAGATTCGGCAGGAATAGAAGTTCAGAAGTTGTTCGAAGAAAACAAGACGAGTGGTACCTTGCACTGGTGTCGTGGATCGTGTTCCTTTTATTTAAGTTCTTTTAGTTTTCTCCAGTTCTGATAAAATTCATTTTTTGTTTACTATGTAGGACCAATGCAACTAGGCCTCGGGTACACACAGACACTCAGACACACAGGCATTGGACCTCAAGACGATCGGGCATCCGTGCCCACCCACATTCATTCATTCAGGTGCCTGGAGGCGCACTCACACAGCTCACTTGTAAGCAGACGCAGGCACAGACACATCGTGATTTAGACAAGAAAACGACAAAGTACAACTACATGGTATCTACTCGGGACCGAGGGTGCGCTTGAGGACAGCATGCTTCTCCCATTGTAGCCTGATGCGCCTCCTCATCTCAACAGCCTCAGCGCTCAAACACTGGACCTCAGCCTCGATCCACTGAGCCTGAGCCTTGGAAGTGTTGATGCTCTCCTTGAGTTGGAGAGCAGCGAGCTGCGCGATGTCGGTCGGTGGTGACGAAGGAGAAGGAGCCACTGGTGGCTCACGATGGTTGGACACCAAGTCAGAGACCTCAATGGGCAACATGACCCACACGGGTGCAGAAACTGGGTGATGAGGAGGAATAAGAACTAGAGAGTCATCAGACTTGAGTACAAGGAGACAGAGGAGACTTACCAATAGGCCACAGTGGAGCCTTACCCTTGTCAACATGCTTGTTGGCCTGGGGACCAGGCTTCTTGGGCCCGACTGACTTCTGTGAGTAATTGCACTTGACCTTGTGGCAATGGCAATGGTCACAGGACTGATTCATGACGCTGAGACAGGGCACATGAGCCTGTGAACACAAGCCACATGGCATCACATGTGTCACAAAGCGAGGGTTGGCAGCAGGTTTCTTCGACGCTGGTGCCGCATCCATATCATTGTTTTCATCGTCCAAGTCTTCGAGCAGAACATGAGGTCGCTAGTAACATGTCAATAACTGAGGGAGAAGTGAAAAGAGAGTATGGCTCACCTTCAGTATAATGCTTGGCAGCATCGAGGGGCTGGCGACCACTGGAACAGCGGTGGGTGGTGCAGAGACCTCAGCCTTGGTCAGGGCACAGGCACGCACAGCAGCCTCATCGAGCCACTTGTCAGCGAAACTGCACAGTTCACCAATTTGCATGGTGACACGATTGTCGGTGAGAGGCTCAGTGCCAGTGTCGGTCGTGGCATTCAGAGCTTTTGTCAAGCAGACCTAGAGGTCAAGTTAGCAGACAATAAAATGCGAGAAACACTGTGACGTACCAGGGCAGCCTCCCACTTCACAACCCATGCCTCCTGGTCATCGGCGAGGTCTTCTTTATCGTCCGGTATGGACAGCCCGATGGCATGTGCGTGTTCGTTGGCGGTGCGCAGTTTGGCGACCGCTTTGTTTTTCTTCAAGTCCTCAGTGTGGGTGCAGTGTGAGAAACAAATATCTTGTGGGGTGCTGTCCAGTAGGAGGTGACCTAGGGACTGCTAGAAGGTGGGGCGAGAGTGTTGTCCCAAGGGATTCCAAGAGGGTTGAGGGTTGAGGGAGTAGTTTTGAGAGCACCCCAGGCATGGGAAAGTTGGTCCTTCTCAAATTCCGGACCTGAGAAGTAACAGAAACGGGGTTTCAACCTGTAAAAGATCTGAAACAGTAGGGCTAACGAATGCTGAAGGGTGGATGACTCTCCTTGTACACATGGCACCTTCTGGTGTGCTTCTGAGTTCTTCAATGATCCAATTCCCAGGCCAATATACAATGCTTTATAGTCTGGGCATACCCGAGACTTAAAAGGGTAAAGTAGGTAAAGGAAGCCACTGCCACAAGGGTGGCAAGACTAAGTGATGTCTAAATAGAGCTAAATAAAGCTAAATAAACATAGCCTTGGGTAAAAATCTTGACTAAGTAAAAATCCTGTGTAAGGAAGGAATTCTGATGTGTAATTCTGGAGGTTCTAGTTTAAAATAAAATGCCAACCAGGTAGTAGGTCCAGGAAAAGGTAAAAGAGAGTGAAGGAAAATTAAATAAACATATGCTGACAATCTGAGTCCATATTCAAAGAGGAAACCTTGTTTATAAAGGTAAAAGTAGCGCCGGAATATTGGAATTACCTCAGATTTTAATGTTGTCCTTCCTGCCTGGGTACCAAGGATGCTAACTCCTCTTGAGGGAGTATTACCTGTAATCTAAAGTGGTTAGACTTCTGTAAAAACCCAGCTTACCACTGTAGGGTGCTTCCTGCTCCCACAGCAGGAGAGAGTGAGCATGGCGTCGGCAGCAGACATGGTGATAAGAGATGCAAAGATAAGGGGGTAGATGAGGAAAGAGATGGTCAAGAGAGTACCAAGGAGGTGGACCACCATCGGCTACGTTTTTCAGTGTCGTGATGCGTGCTGTAGAAAACTAATAAAAAGTGGGGATGTAGGTGACCCGAGGACAAGGCCTAGGAGTCAACAGACAGAAAGGAATGTGGGCAAGTAGACTTGTCCCAAGGGGTTCCAGGGAAGTCTGGAAAAGAAGAGGTAGCTATGACTACAGCAGGGAGCAATAAAAAAGCCTTCCCAGAGGACAACTTGGTTGAAGGTAAAGGAAGACAGGGGCTTTTTCCACCGGACGAAGTACCAGACCAAGAGAAAAGCAGAAATGGAGGGTAGAAGACCTACTGTGACTGTTACACACTTTGAGACCTTCCTGCACAGTTTTCCGAGTGAGCAGAAGATAAAATTTCAGTTCCTGAGTACAAGCTTTTATAGTCTGGGCATACCCGTGACTGAAACAGACAGAATCTAAAAAAAAGTACTACCGCATGTCACCTCGCCACAGGGTAAGTATGCGACACCAAGGTAAGGGTGACCGCTAAAAGGTCTGGCCATAAGAAGGTAGTGTAAGTAAGGTGTTAAATTGTCCAAGCATCCCGACTGACACACAATGGGCCAGGCGGACTCGACCAACTCAGATAGACACTGGACACCCTGGACATTTCTTGTGCAGGGGACACTGGACACCTGTGAAGTCATGAATACGTGCAATAGGGACTTACAACCTTAAGGAACACTGAGTTCCTACATCCCCCAGGGACTTGGAGGCTGACCGTCCTCAGTTGGTCACATGGTTGCACGCAATGCGGCTTAAAATTTCAGTGCCAGACTTTCTCCTCCCTCTCCCCTGTCTTCTCACTCATGTCCTTGTCCAGTGCCATTCTCACTGTCGCCCGTGCCCACAAGGAGAATATTCCTTGGGCTGTTGCCACATGTGAGTTGAAAGCCACAAATGAACGTGCCTACGATGTGTATTTCTCGATTCCCAATGACAAAGAGGAGTTAGTGGTTGATCAGAAGCTATGGGTAGCCGATTGGAACCGGGCATTGGTGCATAACAAAACCTCCCCTGGCCTTCCTTCCTTTATGCCTCTCTTTAGCATATACTGGATGGTATGCTCAAGACTGTGCAATCCGTGGGCACCAAGCCACTTGTCAATGAGTGGGTCAAGAAGATGATTGGCGACATCGATGCACTTTGGCAGAAGTGGACCTGCAAAGCTGCCAACTGCACCCTAATTGCCCAGGCTGCTTTTGTGACTAACATGGTTTCCGAAGCCCCTAGAGCCGCGAGTGTTCCCGACATTGCGCCCTCTGAAGGTGCTCCCGTTGTCAGTTCCTCAACCTGTCCTAGTGCTGCCGCTGTGCCCTTGCTGCCCCCCATTTGCCTCAAGGTGCATGCTTTATTTTTTGTCATCCCTTGTGTTTCCTGATGTGTCGATAGCATCTGCTCTTTCTTCCCAATGATGACGACAATGATGATATGCTGCCCATGTCCAAGAAGTCTGCCCCTCAGGTCCGCACTGTTGCCCACGTGATTCCATGTGAGGCCTGTACTTGGGCTAGCGTGTCCTGCAGGGGGGTTCCCAACCAATCCTGCGCCCAGTGCCGTCAACTGAAGGTGTGCTGTGAATGGTCACAGAAGCAACCTCCAGTGGCTAAGAAGGGTGACCCCACCACTCGCCAGCTTAGTTCGCCTGCTAAGGTTCCTCAAAAAGCTTTTGGCATGTTCTCTCCTCCTGCTCCCTTTGTCTGCTGACTTCCTTTCCCGTGCTCCTTCCTTCGTGCCTAGATTCTGTGCTGACACCTGTCGTGCAGCCTTCCATCGAGGTGTGAGACTCCACCGAGGACCGCGATGACGATTCGGTTAGCGTGCCGCCCGTACCACCGAATACGCGGCCCAAGACACCCTTGACCAGTAAGAAGATCCTTGTCACCCAGCTTGCTATTTTTCAGATGGAGGCGACTATCACGGATTCCGAGGCGCAAGTGCACTGGCTCGAAGGGGAGTTCCACAGGATAGGGGCCGAGATCACTGCAATGAGGACCCATATTGCGATGGAGTGCAGTCAGCTTGTGGTCCTTAGAGATGCTCTCAAGTGGTAGCACATCGTCCGTAGCACCTTTTCTTCTGTATCACTTGACTTCACGAAATTGCATGTCCGTGTCCTTGTCCATGTCCGAGTGTGTCCCAGTTCGTCCGAGTCAGTCCTAAGTAACAAGAAAAACAGAATAAGTGAAAGTAACA
Organism: Tylopilus aff. striatulus; assembly: GCA_038094335.1. Taxonomy (NCBI): domain Eukaryota; kingdom Fungi; phylum Basidiomycota; class Agaricomycetes; order Boletales; family Boletaceae; genus Tylopilus; species Tylopilus aff. striatulus. Next base: position 549 of record JBBPTY010000861.1, on the reverse strand, counting down.
ATGCTAACATCAAATGAAAGGGCTCCATGCTATGATGCTACTGCATGAGTTACCACTTGTCCAGTCTTCTTCGGGCCACTTTCTATCTTCTATCCCACTTTGGCCAGCATGTCAGCCAGATCCGCCTATCCCTGAAGCAGGCCCATGTTGGCCAGTTCGACACCTCGCCAGAGAAATAAAATCATACCAAAGTGCACTTGTACATCATGCATGTTCAAATGAATGTCTAAATGAAGTGTCCTGGTTATTAGTAATGAAGGTGAGTAGGTAAATGAATGTTCTTCGGGTCTGGTATATGAGTCTTTCTTTTTGTTATTTCTTTTTCTTTTTATGACATTTTTAGTGGCTTTATTTTGGGAGTGAGATGCCAAGTGAATCTCGGGATGGAACTGAGGTCACCGGTCTAATGCCCAGGGTAAACTTTATATGTAGCATGGTTCTGGGTATATTTTTGGTCGGTGGGAGCTAGTTGTTGTTGACCACTGTAGGAGCAAGAAGCTCTCTATGGTTACAAACCCCTAGTCCCCAGCTTTTCATTCACAGGTCCCT
>JBBPTY010000860.1:0-13067 GCA_038094335.1 Tylopilus aff. striatulus | reverse complement strand
TGCACTTCACCACAAACTCCTATAAGAAACTCTGGACTTTGCTCATTGACAGCAGGACTTCCCTCAGCCCCTTGGAAGTCCCTCAGGAGTTTGTACCCAAACCCCTTGTACCTAGTGATGTTAAGGGCCTGGCCTGGCCTGAAAGCCCTGGCTTGGGCCTGGCTTGAGAGGGCCTGGCCTGGAAAAAATCCCAAGCCAGGCCCTGAGTGAGGGCCTGGCCTAGGCCAGGGCCTACTATACAAAATAAACACTAGGTACATATTAGATGTATTACACTATTGTCAGATGGATAACATGAGTGGTTGGTCACACATTGTGTCAGGGGGGGAGGAGGGCACTATTGTTAGATGAATATGGATGGCTGAGTGTATGTCATGTTGAATGCATCAGATTATTGTCAGTTGGGTAATGTGAGTGGAATGGGTGACATGCATGCCAATGGTTGGATGCACATCACATCAGATGCATTATATCAGTGTTAGATGGGTTACATGGGCAGTTGGGTGCATGTTGCACCAAAGGGGTTGAACTAACATTGAATGAATAATATGAATGGTTAGGCATATGCTATGTCAGATGCATTAGACCATTATTGGTGAGTAATGTGGGTGGCCAGACATTATTGAGTGGGTGACATACATAACTGAATCATTAGCAAATGAGTCTTTACTTCCAGCTTTTCAGGGATTCCAGTTATTTCCAGACTTCTGGTAAAAATATTACAGAATTCCAGGCAATTCCAGTTCTTTCAGACATCTACAAGGAAGGAGGATGATGAGGGAAAAGAAGGGGAAAAGAAGGGAAGTGAGATGATAAGAGGGGAAAGAAGTGAGAATACTGAGTGAGGAAAGGAACCACTTCCACTTCCACCCCTATTCTTCACTTCCCCTCCCCTTCCCACCTCCTCTTATCACTTCCCCTTCCCCTCTTATCAATTTCCCTCCCCCTCCCACCCCCCCTTATCACTCCCACTCCCCCTCCCACCCCCTGACATTGTTGGATGGGCAATGTGTGTGATGAGATGCATAAGGTGAATGTGTATAAGATGGGTGGTCAAAATACAAGTGGTTGTAGGTATAAAACAAACAATCCATGGTCAGTACATAAGGTAAGGGTAGGCCTGGGCCCTGGCCTGGCAGAACCCCAGGCCAGGCCCTAGGTCCTGAACCACTTAGGGCTTGGGCCATATAGGGCCTGGGGCCAGGGCCTCAGGGCCTGATACCAAGCCCTTAATATCACTACTTGTACCCCCTAGGTACTGCTTTGCACTGGAGAATCCATCCCCCTTCTACCCTTCAACTCTTCTGAGGGGATGGGATATGACAATTAGATAGTAAGTACTAACCTGTAGAATACTCTGTAGTCACTAAGAAACTAAGGGTAAACTAAGATGCAATGTAACTACTGCTTATGTAAGCAGAAAAGTGTAGGTAATCTACTAATTCCAACACTCCCCCTCAAACATGAGAGGCTAGGCAATTAGTCAAGTGTTTGTACTCAATGGAAAATAGAAAAAAAAATGAAATGTTTGAAGGGTTACCAATAAAAAGAATGTATCCATGTAGCATCAATATGTGTGCAGAGTTTGTCTGTGGTGCTGAATTCAGGCAATGTCCATATATGGAAGTTGTGGCTTGCATAGTGGCAGACTTGCTCTTCATCTGCACAGCCATCTTCAATTGACTGTAGTGACTTTGGTCTCAAGTATTGCACCTTAGGATCACCTATACACCACCTCTGGTCAATATACAATGTTATGTTTGGACTGGATAGGTATGAATGTAGACTCAAGCTATGAGGATTGAAAGGGATCAACTACAAGTCCTTTGGAGAGATGAGTAGTGGAGAGACTAGGGGTGAAGCATAGGGTCTGCTTAGAAGAGATCCAAGCGAGTGGTCAAGCCAATGGAGGTTGGATTGAGTAGAACTAGCTTAAGTATACTGGTACATGGAGAACTCTAGATATAGGGCATGGAATGGCACACAGACCATGTCTGTGTATGGTACATCATATCAAAAGAGGAAAGTTAGATCAAGTGTAACAAGGCAAAAGAAAAGAACAAGGGTGACTATAAATGGATATAATGCAGTGAATCATAACATACAACCTATCAATTGCATTGGATTTGCCCAATTAGGCCTCAAAGTGACTGTGGAACGGGTGTTGAACACTATGTAGTCACTGTGTATTAGTAAGTAAATAGTACAGACCTGTTGAATACTCTGTAGTCACTAAGGCCCAGTCCAGCTTATCTTGGCTAAATCAGCTATGTAGCATTTGCTTTGGATAACTGACAACTGCCAGGTCATATGATTGAACTCCCAAGTCATGTGACTGAAAGGTCATGTGAGTGGGCCATTATTAATTTAGTAGATATTTGATCATACCCTGGAGCCCTGCTTCCCCTCACCTCTTATATGAGGCTACAATGAATAATAAGCTCTGGCTTGTCATCTCACTCCTCATTACATTCCCACCCACTTCCTTCATATCAACCCAATACCTGACTCATCACTGCAAGCCCTCAGCAACTCCAAAAAGCAGCACACTCCCTGGTCCAATAATGAAGTGGTGACACTCCTTCATTTCCTTCTACAAGAAAAGGGCAAATATGGGGACAACAACTTCAAGAAACAAACATTTTGACAGGCTGCTGATTACCACAATCAAAGGTTCCCTGGGTCCCCTGTTCCAAAATCTGGTACTTTGTGCTCAACCAAATGGGTGAAGGTATGTTTTTCTTTATTTCTCTTTTTTAGTTTATTGATTTGTTTCATAGCTCAAATCTGATTATTTTGTTGTATATTCCCTCAAGACTGCATCTGGCATTCACTATGGTGATATGGATGGCATTTTTGTCAATCAAAACACTTGGGCAATGTGGGATGCCTATATAAAGGTACATTATGTGCTCCTTTTGTTGATTACTATGATATATTGCTACATCATTCAAGATGCACCCTGCTGCAAAGCATTTCAGCAACAGGGGCTTCCCCTTTTTCAATGACATTGCTGCCATCTTACCATCAGGGGCTGCCAACAAGAGGTGGCATGTACTATGTCCAGGTGATGTACACCAGGTGAGTACTATACCCTTCACTTCATATTCATTATTTAACACAACACAGCCCCATGCCTCTACATCTGCTACCCCACCTGCTGCCCCACACACCTGGCCTACTGCATCCCCTGCCACTTCATTTGCCACTTCATCCACTGCCTTTGCCCCTTCATCTGCTGCCTTTGCCCCTTTATCCACTGCCTTTGCCCCTTTGCTCACTGCCTTGCCTGCTGCCTTGTCTACTACATCATTTATTATCTTGCCTACTGCCTCACACCCCAGCTTGTCCACTGCCCTGTCTGCTGCCCTGCCCACCACCTCATCTGCTGCCTTCTCCCCCCCCTGGCCTGCTGCCCCTACTGTTTTGCACCCCAGCTCATCCACTACCCTATGATATGCTCTACATGAAACCTGTGATCAGTGGCTCCAGGAGGCACTGCATCTGGAGAATCTAGGGATGAAGGAGGAAGTGACTGAGGACCTAGGGTTTGCTTACTTAGACTAGGGGGACTGAGGCCACAAGTCTAGAACACAAGTCAAGCATATAATTGTGTAGAACAAGTGTGAGAAAAGTACATATATGGAGGCTATAGTATATATTGTGAACTGATGTAAGACAATGAAAATATATCTTGTAGCAGACCTTGACTGAGTGCCTTAGTGCAAGCAGGGAAAAGAAAAGAGAAGAAGGGGTGAGTTAACATCCCAAAGGTTTCCAACTGAGTTGTTTCTGCAATGGTAGTCTTAAAAAGGGAGAGCTGACCAACCCAAGTGAAAAAAAAGGTGAGCCCAAGTGACTCTGAGTGCAACTGCACAGAAATAGGGGCTGCTGAGCTGGGTGAAGTACCAGCTGGGCACATGAAAGGGGAAAAAAGATGATAAATGAAAGACCTACTGCAGTCACTTACTCTGGAGCTTCCCCAGACACTCACTGGTGGTCTCTTCTAAGTGGGAAAAGCTTTTTATTAGGTAGCACATACATAGTTTTATAGTCTGGGCATACCTGAGACTGACAAAGTTAAAACTATAAAAAAAACAATGTCCACATGGACCAGGAACAAAAGTGCTGCTGTCTAGCATGTAAATGGAAGGTAAAACAAAAGAGTCAAAACCTAATATGACAGGTCTGAAGCTGCTAATCAACCTGACCACTCAGAGGGCCCAGGTCTGAGTCAGGTACACCAAAATGAAGTGTGACACAGTAAAACCAGTCGGACTATGTGTAAACAGATAAAATACAATAGAAAAAGTACTTTCCAATGAAAATATCACTTTGCATCAGCGTTCTGAGCTGATATCATTAGATCCAGTTGATGAGACTAGGCTAGTGTTGCTGTAGCTTGGTTGGGCCCAGCTTCAGCTTGGCTATTGCTGGTTTACCCAATGACTTGGCTTGTGCAGTCTGGTTGGCATTAATTAGCAGCTTGGTTTAGCTCAGCTGGCTGGCAAAACCAGTTAGGAGCTGAGCCACTCAACTTCACTGTGCCAGTTGAGTGATGAGTCACCAACAATGTATGTCACAGCACACAATAGTGGCATTAGTGATAGATACTTATATTCTACATGTCCTACATCCACATTTATTTACAGTAGCTACTGGAATGGAACATTGACTTCATCAGAACATGGGTTGAGTCTCCAGTAGGCATAGATGTTGCATGATGTGTATGCAGTGAGGTGACCATGGTGTAGTTGTCATCATCACCTTGTCACCCTTGTCATTGCTACACCATCTCATTGACAACATTGCAGTAATCACATGATTGCTGTGTTGTCATCATTGTGTCATTATCATCTTTGCCCTGTTGTGCAATTGACAATAACATTTGAAGGGCTGGGGAGTGGGTGGTGTCTGCAGTGAATGGATAGTGTCAACAGCAAGCAATTGTGCTTGTGTTGACGTTGTTCCAGGGCTAGAGATCAGTGAGATTCAAGGGGGGTGCATAGTTACACTGTTGAAACTTGGTGCTATGCCACCATTTGAGCAAATGGCCCTAGAGGGTGTGTCAGATTGGTAGTATTTCTGCCCCATCTATGATTAGTCCTATTCCACTCATGTTTGATGTCCTCATGTGGTCATTCATCTGGGAGGGGAGTGAGCATGACATATTGTCAGTGAGGGTTCAAACATTTCCAACAATGCTGCAGGGCATGTGTATCACTCACTGTCTTTTGAAAGAATGTGGTTGTACACTGCTGCATACATGGTGTTCACCATAATCTGGTACACATTGACCAGGGACTCATCCCTCCATTTCCATAGAGGTTTACAATACTACCATACAATATGATTGTCTTTTGCATGCAACATGAGTACTGTCATATTGAGACCTACATGTCCAGGTGGTGGTGCACATAAGCAATCTTGATAGTCTTGTTCATTTGCTGTGCTTACTGAGAATGAGTGGTCATGCTCATATCGATGCTGATCAAGGGGCTGGAGGGCAGATGTGTCCATGGAAGATGGCATTGACAGCAGGTGGCTACATGCTTGTGTCAACATTGTTCTGGGGGCTGGGGAGAGGGCAGCATCAATGGCAAGTGGATGACATTGAAGATGAGTGGTCATGCTCAATTGATATTGATCAAGGGATTGGAGGGGAGATGGACCCAATACAGATGGTGTTGATGGTGGGTGACTGCATGCTCATGTTGATGCTGTTCAAGTTGCTAGGGAGAAGGTGACATTGAGGGCAAGAGAATGACATTGAGGGTGCACTCATGTTGACTCAAGGGGCTGGGTAGTAGCTATGGGGTGCATCAAGTGTGAATGGATAGCATTGATTGCAAGTGACCACACTCATGTCAGTGCCATTTGAGTTGCTGGGGTGACATTGAGGATGAGTGGTCAGTGTCAAGGGTACACACCAGAATGGGCAAAAGCACAGCCCTTGTCATGAGTCACAAAATTGGCTAAGACTCAATGTAACATCATCAAGCAACTTGTAAAGATTTATGACAGTACAAGACAGGTTACAACAATGGAATGCAACTAAAATATCTATGACAGAGTACTGTGTGCAGTGTGCAGCTGCACCAACACAACCCATCTCACCCAACTAGCTCCCCTTCCTCATCTGCAATCTGTTACAATCACCTCCCTTTTTCTCTTTTCTTGCCTGATTCATCCCCTTTCTTGTCATCATCCACTTCCTTTGCCCATGCTCAGTCAGCCTATTGTTCATATGACTTCTCTCATTTGTCCTCCATATTGTACAATTATACCTTTGTTCTTCTTTTGTCTCATATACCATACACGGCCTTGGTCTGTGTGCCATTCCATACCCTATATAGAGTAGGGTTCTACCTTATGTATTCCCTAAGCTAGTTCTACTCAAATCATATCTCTTCTTCACTTGCATCCTTCAGTGACTCCTCAGGTCTTCACCTTCAGAATATCACTCAACCTCTGACTCTAGCTTCCACCAAACCAGGTTCAATTCCTATTTGATTGACCATCCATCTTTCAGTAATGAGACTGCTGTGTGCCCTTCTGAGTAGACAGACCTCTGACCTTTGTCTTTGAGTTCTCGCTTGTTCCTACCTGGACCAAGTGTAACACAATCAAGATCATCAATTGGTCCATCACTTTATTATGATGGCCGCTCACAATGCTTGTTTTGATGACCTGCATCAGTAGATCTTTATCAAAAGAGTTGTCTTCACAGTATCAGCACATCTCTTTCTCACTAGTGCCTCAACCTTGTGTGAAGTTTAGTCTATCCTTGGTCAAAAAAAATTTCATCATTTGCAGTGCCTCCATCATTGTGGGGCTAAGGTAGTTACAGCATTTCATTATTGTTTTTGCTGTGGATGAGAACACTCTCTCTGAGTATAGAGGAGGCTTGAATTGGGAGGAAGTCCATGGTGACACAAAACAATGTTGGGTATGAAGCTTGTGATAACTAAAAGTAAAGGTATGACAAAGGGTGAACTTGGTCCAACAGTCATACAATGTTGAACATGGCATTACATACTTGTCAGAATATGACCAGATCTGTTTTGGCTGGGATGTGGATTTCAAGGTATGCATTTAGTTTGTCCTCAATGCCAATCAGAGTGCCAGCACTGGGGTGAGAACCCACACCATTGGGTGATGCAATTCCAAATTTTTCCAGAAGGGAGCAGTCCTGTCATGGCCTGATGGATGGCAGTGCAACAGCAGGCATGCTCATGCCTTGTATAGACAACTCATGGTACTCTTTCATCTAGAATGAGCATTTGATAGTGTTAGCAACAAAGCTCAGGTGTGTTAACATAGATTTACCAGATCTAAAACAATCCTCTTGCACTTGTTTTGTTGTTCAGAAAGTCAGCTTTGTGTCACATGTGAGAACTGGACATTGGGATTTATGACTGAGTGAAATTGAGTCAGTAATGTGTCTTGCTATCACAATTCACATATGCATAGCAATGAGATAGGATTTGTTCTTGTGTAGATGGTCATGGTATTTCTTAGCCCATTCAAGTCCTGGATGAATGAAGGGCTTGCAATGTGAGAACTTCTGAGCTAGCAGCTCCCATTGAGTAATAAATAATTCGAACAATAGGATGATGAAGCTGAGCATAGGAAGTGATTCCAAAGATATTCTTTTAAGGGTGTGGTGAGGAACCTGACAATGAAAGGTTTTAGTGAGCTGCACGAGTGGTACTTTATCAGACAAACCTCAAGAACAAGTTCCATATCTTGCAGGATCAACCACTCTAACACCATGAACTTGAGATGGTGGATGTCACACTGGGGCTGCCCATCGAAGAAGTAGTCTAATACCTACAAAAGAAAGTGAGAAACATGATTGATTATGCAGATGACATACCAATTTCAGCTCACCTAAGCAGAAGATCATGGTATAAAGAGAATCCCAGCAAGACCTGATATCACACAGCAGCTCGAGCTCTGGGTTGATATTAAAGCTCTTACTGTCCTCATCAATCCACAATTTCATGGTGTTACCACTTTTGATAGTTGTTGTGAATGCTTCCTGGCAGAGAGATGAACTGTGGACAGCCTTAACTACTTGTTGGGTGTGGTTGACTGGCTTTCATTTCAGTATTTTAAGGTACTCATCCTTGTTGATCAACTTTCCAGATGGTTTGACCCATGCCTCCTTGGGAATAAGAAGAAAATAAAGCTCATCAAAGTTTTCTGTAATGTGCTTTGAACACATGCTAATGATGTGTGGGAGACAGAGAACTTGGTGTTTCTTGACTGGAAATTGTATACTGCACTGTAGGAGCTTGGTGCTCACTACAGTTGTAAGTGCTGTTTTGCATGGTTTCTAGCATTCTAGGTTACCTGGTGTCCACTGCACAAAGCACTAAGCCATGCCAAGCCAGTCCAAGTCTATCTGAGGTGTCTGGCCTAGTCTGGTTGACCAGATCCGATGATATCAGCCCAGGACATCAGACCAGATGGTTTTTTTGATGGAAAAGTGTTTGTTTTACCTTCTTTCACCTGTTTACACATAGTCCGAGCAGTTTTACTGTGTTGCACTTTGTTTTGGTGAACCTGACTTGGACCTGGACCCTCTGAGTTGTCAGGTTGATTACCAGCTTCGGACCCTCAATTTTATGTTCGGACATTTTTGTTTTACCTTCCATTTACATGCTAGAAAGCATTGCTTCAATGCCCAGTGCATGTGGTGACCATTTTAGTTAGTTTTTTTCTCCAACAGTCCTGGGTGTGTCTGGACTATAAAGCCATGTATTTGGCATCGAATAAGAAGCTTTCTGACACCTATGAACTGTGTCTTTAAGTTCCCCAAAGTAAGTGACCACTGTAGGTCTTTTAGCATTTATCTTTTCTTTTGTTGCATTCAGTTGGTTTTCATGCAGTCCAGAGCCCCTATTCATTGCACAGTTGTGCTCAGAGTCACTTGGACTCCTCTTCATTTTCATTTGGGCCTCTAGTTCCCACTCAGGAAACCTAGTCTGAGGTGTACTCCCTTGTTAGACAACCCCTTTAGTGTCAGATCCAGCTGGAACCTCTTGGGATGAATATACTTGCCCATACTTTCTTCTTTCTATTTCTTTTTGTTGTTTCACAGTGTGATGCAAGAAGTCTTGATAGTTCCCTCATAGCAGCATTGTTGTTGGAAGCATTGTCAAGCATGATGTGACCAATCTACCATCATCCACTCCTACTCAATCAAACAGCTGGAGTAGCTTCTGTGCCAAGTAGTCACCCATGTGGCTTCCAGGTATGTGGTGGAGGGTGATCAAAGTGGCTCTTAGCTGGAACATTCTGTTCTGAGCTGATCTACTAATCCAGTGGATGATGATGGCCAAAAATGGCCTAAGCACTCTATTGGACCAGATGTCAGCTATACATGAGATTTAACCCTCAGAATTCTGAAACACAAACTTGAGCTAGTCTTAAGGTTAATAATTTGAGCTTCTTACTGCCAGATTGTTTTTCAAAATCAGAAAATACTCTCACCATGCATTCAAAATAAGTTCTCTCATTTTCATTCTTTGAGGAATGTCAGTGTCTTGGAGTGACAGTCAAAGTAACCAGAGGAGCTGTCTGAACTTGGGACACTCAACAATGTTAATGGACTAAATAGTATATTATATTAGCAAGCCATTTATGCAACTTGAAAACAATACCTGATCATCTGTGACAATAAACTGGACAAGAAAATGTGACAGTGTTGATGGTGAGAAATCTGGTAGGTTGCCTGACAGAGATGAGCCCTTGATGGTATTCTGAGAATGGAGGCCTTGCAATGTGGGTGAAGGAGGGAGTTTATGAAGGGTAATACCAGGCTGAGAAAGAACTTCATGTAATGTCTTTAATGTGTAGCTGATATCAAGTGCACACTTGACAGATCTAATAAAGATTGGCCAGCCATTCTTGTCAGCAAGTTCAAGGTATTGAAGAATGTAAAACTTCTCAATATACCCACAAAGGCCTGAGTTTGTAGTTGTGTGCTGGTAGATATAGTTGTGGTTTGGAAAGTTATCCAGGTCAGAACTTTTCCATTCCTTATACTGATCATCAACAGATGGTCATTGATGTATGCATGATTGACCACTTATCTACAAGGAATACATGTTGATGGTTCATTTTTGCACTTCTCAAAGAAATGGTGGATGTCCAGTGTGTGTTCAGTTGTTGGTTGTAAAGATTTGAGGGAATTGACATTAGTAGTCAAATGTGTATTTCCTGTGGACTCTATAGGATTTAGATTGTGGGGTGCCCTTGCTTGAGGTATGAGAATGTCTTCATGTTTGTCTTTGTTGTCCACATCAGAGTATGCTTCAGGGTCAATGTATTTGAGTTCTTGTTCAGCTGAAGTTGGAAGAAGTTGGTGGGGCCCATCCTAGGGCTGGTAATGGATGGTCTTCACAGGTGGTGATGAAGCTGGTGCAGCTGTCACCATAACTTGGGCCACATCATCAGAATCTTGAATGAACTGTTGGGGAAGATGGTGAGGTTGGGTGCCAATAGTCCTTTGGGCTGTGAGTTGGACTTGGAGGTCTGTGCAAATGGTGTGAGGATGCATCAGAAGTCAGGACTACTTACTTAACCAGTTTTAATAAAACAACATATATACCATCTGAGCCTGATCTATGCATGCTGTAGAGACTGTGGAGGCAGACATAATTGAAAATGTGTTTGTGTTGTGATCAGGATGAGTAATGGGGTAGCAACTCAGTGAGTTGGAAAGTGACTGTATGAAATTTGATTACATACCATTCCTGGGACTTTGGGTAAATAAAGGTGAGTTGATTTACAAGCATATATACAGCATCACTAGCAAACAAAAAAAAGGAGCAATTGAAAGTATGATACTATGTAGTCTGAGACTCTCAGTGGATGATGGGTGGTGAGATGATCACAAACCTAGTTGAGCTCAGAATCACCATCATGATTGCCTCTACAAGTGTGTTTGAACATGTCACTTGATGGGGTTGGACAACTGGCCTCAGTGTCTTCCTCTGACAGGATGTAGGAACACTCTGAGAAAGTGCACTTTCTCACTCTAAAGCTTTCCAGGAACCATGACTGATAGCAATCATAGGCTGTTTGTGATCTGGCTTCAGTTAGGGCAGTGTGGAAGTGATCCCAGGTTTTGGGAAGGATAATCAGTGTAGTGAAGAGAGTCAAATCTAGTGGTATGCCTAGTTCCATACAAATGTCATAATGGGTATGCCTCAAAGTGATGTGGGAGTTCCACACTCTGTGGGCTTGTAGGTGCCATTCCAGTGATATTCTGACTTCATAGGTTCCTTGCCATTCCACAGCAAGACCATTCGAGTGTCCAGAGTCCATCCATGTAGGTCTGGATTTTTATTCCACATAATTCTGGCCATAGACATTGACCAGAATTTCTAAGACTTATAGGAATTTTACCTTAGTGATTGGTGATCTCACATGACATTACCAGATCATTTATTTTACATTGCTTAGCCTGCCAACCCTTGTGGCAGTTCACTTTTTTCTCATACTTTACCATTTTCAGTCTAGGGGAGCACTTCAGGTGACTACTGAGGTCTTTTCCTTTCATTTTCCATTTTCCTGCATATTCCAGATCTCTCAGAGGTTGGAATACTGCTTTCTGTGGTTGCTGGTGACCTGGAAGCGTCTGGGTCATCTGCATTTGCCTGCTAGATGTTACTAGAGGCAGCCACAACAGTTTGTGGGCACTTTCTCTTTTTATTCCTGGATCTACTCCAGTCAGGAATATTCTACTTTCTGCAAGGTAGTCTGGAATTTCTGCATTGCCTTTCCCTTTCATACTGAGCTCTGGTTGAGCTATACCTTCCATTCTAATTGAATTGAGACCCCTTGGGCAATATCTCACCCCTTCTTTCTTTTTCCTTGTCTCTGGTTTCCTTCTGGAGCCAGTGCACAAGATATTTATTTCTTACAGTGACTTCAGTTTGAGTGAGGCCTTTGTTTAGGATATCCATAACACGATTGAGAGTAGAGTGAGTACTAGGAACTTCCTATAGGACATTAGACAGAGAATACAACCACTAAGCTTAAATGCACCCATAAGTGCTCCAGGGTGTTTGCTCTACTTCCTGGGTGATCTCAAGTTTTCCATCATCTTGTCTCAGTCATACATAGTAGCAGATGTGATTGATGTTGCACCAGGTGTGTCCTCCTGCAAAAATAGGACCCATGAACCATTCTAATGGTGGATCTAGTGAGCTTGCTTCACACTCTTCATCAGCAAGGTCCAGGAATCACTTTAGGTCCAGGAGTCCAAGGGGGTGGTTCTCAAATTTCTTTCAAGCAGGTAAGTCTTGGTACAGGGAGTGGTATGTGTCCTCTTCTTCTACATTAAGGAGGAACACCATGAGAATGTCAGAAAGAGCAGTGACCAGTGTCTTGAGCTTGTTGAAAAGTTGGTCAATAGGTTGAGTGAACACACATTCTGTTACAGTTGCCCATCTTATTGCTCCATTGCTCTTGCGCAGCCCAGTTGGTATACTTCTATTCTTAACTCTTACAATGCTGTACATTCTTGCTTCTATGGACATAGCCTCCCAGTCATCTCTCTTGTGATGACTCAGTATCCCCACAGCCCATACTTCCTTATTTATACTTTCCTAGCCTGCCCTCAACTACATTGTTTCACCATATATACTTGACCCTCCATGTATATAGTTTCTTACGCTTGTTCTGTGCAATTGTATGCTTAACCTTGTGTCCTTGAACTAAGGCCCATTCCCTTAGTCTTAAGTATTGTCTCCTCTAGCTTTTGAGTCCCTAGATGAGTGTGCCTCTTCGTGAGTGCCTCCTAGGGTGATTAACTGACAGGTTTTGCATATGGTGTAACAAAAGAACAAGCATACTTTAAATCCCTCTTACTCAAGAGCAGGACCCACCTCATTGTATGAGAAGAGCCTTTGGACTTCACAACCTAGATAACTCTGACTCTGAAGAAACCCCAGCCCTAGTTCCTAGCCAAGCCCCACCCCAGAACACCCCTAGCATCCCCAGTAATCCCCTGCTTCACCCAAGACCTCTCATTCCCAGACTGGCAATCA
>JBBPTY010000859.1:0-13074 GCA_038094335.1 Tylopilus aff. striatulus | reverse complement strand
GCCGTGAGTTATACTTTTGACAGATATATGCTTAGCATGTGGTTTCTGCGACAGTGGCGCTGCATGTACATACCGCTGACGTTTCACGTGCATATGCAACGGTATCAGAGGATCACTTTCACGTTGTCCGCCGCGTGGATACCCGAACGCACGAGCGAATTTGGTTCTTTATCACAGGTCAATAACTAAACATTTATCCGGGCCTATTGACCAGCCACGGGACTCCTTAGAAACCCAATACCATAACATCCAAAAGTGTTTTTCCCAGGCAATCCTTGGCGATGAGCTCGCGCCGTTTTTGTTCCGCCAACAAGCAAGATAACACGATCATATCTCTTATCTCAACCACTTCTGGTTTCATGACGAGCTGCGCAACACCCATAGAATGGTCTCCCGATCTGACGGCCCTTCCGCCTGTCGAGAGCCATGCGAGGGGACCACCCGGTCGTCCAGCCTCGCATAACTGTGTGCAAGAAAACAAGGGGTCACGTCGGCGACAGTCATGACAAGGACGCGGATCACAAACGCACCACGAGCTGTTGCGCCAGGTTTTCTTGCCATTGGAGCCGCAGACCACACGGGCGAAACGACAGCGGGCTATTCTGTGGTATCAGCCACAGCAAAGGCAGGTGCGGCACAACTCACAAACTACCTACGAGGGGTGCCTTGAGCCAGCGTTTGAGTTTCATGGGACGTAGGCCGGGGAACGCAATGAGATCTGGCCAGAGCGTTCTGCGCGTGACAGTAGCAAGTACGTAGCGTCCCGCGCAGATTTTGGTCGTGTTGCCGTGGGTGTCAACGAAATAGGAAGGTAGATGAGAATCATGGAGGCGTAATGTCGTGTCCATCATGTCATCTCTGTCAAATACGAGCGTCATATTGTCTGAAGAGATGGGGTCACAGTCGTCAACTAGCGTGAGTTGGGACTCCATGGGAGGGAGTTGTAACTGATGGAGAAGGTCAGAGCATTTATGCATTCTGGTATTAATCCCGCCTGTTTCAAGACGTGCCAGCGGGACCTGTTGCTCCTGTATTTACACTGATAGTGCAGGTCAAAAAACTGTGGCGGTGCATATGCCAAAGCTGGCAATGATTTAGATGGATGACATACCTGCTATGCTGCACCGCCGACTCGGCATGCTGAGTACTGAGTACCGAGCAGCAGACCTTGGCCGACGTCCAGATCCTTCCTGGTCCGTATAAAACGAGGAGCCAGCAGCAGACATATACTTAGGCGAGTGGGGGCACTTGAATGGTTACCATCCATGCTGTGCAACTGACAGTATCAAGGGCGTCAAGGGGGGAATAAATCAATGTTGAACTATATGGATACAAGGTCATAGGTGCATCGCGTCATAAAGAACCAACTGTCCAACAATATATGACGTGCAAGAGAAAAAGGAAAGCTCATACTTAACCACAGAGACCCTCGTCTAGGATGTGACCACAGCGTTTGCATTGCACTCGGCGGTCGAGAAGGCAAAGACCAATTCCGAGGGGAAACCACACTATCGCAGCTAATACCCCTAAAATAAAAGGCGTCAATAAAACAGACAGTGAAGTAGTCTGAAGTTCGCTTGCCTAGGATGCCAAACTTGGAATGTGGAACATGGCCGCCCTGTTGCAGACACAACATCTCGGGATGGTCCGGCGGTAGAAGTGAAGCTAAATGCTCCCCAGTAACGGCATTCTGATAGTGGTAGACTCTAGGCTGGGGCATGACGGGGACTGGTGCAACATGGAATGCGACGATGGGTGGGGATGTGGGGACGGGTTGCGCCGGTGGCTTGGGTTGTTGCTGGTCAACTGGATAAGAGGACTGCGCATCTGGGTATGAATCAGTGCATATATTCCACGAGACATAACGGATGGTCGCTCACTCTCGCTTTGTCTCTGTCCAGCAACAAACTCATACGCAGGTGGGTTATCTGTGTAGCTGACCTAGATAAGCCATCAGCATTGTGAGCTGGGCAAGTTTTGCAGTCGTATACGAACCATGTTTGAGTTTGGGTCAATGATCATGAGAGGACAAGGCGAAGAATTCGGCTGCGGACGTGTTAGCAATGACTTACAGCAAGTCACGTGGTGGGATGTTGCCGTTTTCGGATCAGCTAGCACTTCGAGCAGAGCCTCACTGTTGGGACCGATCAACCGAGGGGACAGAGCCGAGTTGCCGCGTCAGCTGCCCGATAATATTGCTCGCTGTAGTGCCAGCACTGAGCGCTGAGCAAGGACCTCTGTACAGACGCACTTTCTGGGCTAGACCATCGCCCTAGGCTTTGCTTACAAGGGGATCGTAAGCAAATCGCGTTTTCATACATCGTGGGAAAGGGATATCGGGTGTTGTCCTTTTTTTTTTATCTTTCTGCTGCACGTTTGCTTCAAGTCCAACATGGATAACACTTCAAATGATGCACTCCCAGATTCCATGACATCCATAGACTAGTTCGCTCACCTACAACTTGCTCTATTTGATTCTGATATCTACCCGTTTCTTCTCTTCCAGCTATGCCGATTCTTATGCGCATTTTGGTGCGAGATCGACCAGTCCATGTCCTCCAAATGTCTTATACGTCACATCGAACAGGAATTCATGAAGAAATGTTGAAAGACACTGTCCGGACTGGATCATATCGTGCAGCGATCGTGGATAACCCTCACCTCTTTAGAGGAAGGACCGTGCTCGACGTGGGTTGTGGGACAGGTATCCTCAGCATGTTTGCTGCCAAGGCTGGGGCGGCTCGCGTCGTCGGCGTACGCAACCGATTGAAGTTATAATAGAACATCCTAACGGTCAATCCATTTCTAGATCGATATGTCAAACATCATTGACCAAGCCCAAAAAATCATCGAAACTAATGGCTTCAAAGACAGTGCGTGTTTTTTATCCCGCTGCGAATCACTCGACTCGGTATTATCACCAGTAATTACCCTTGTCAAGGGCAAACTCGAGGATGTCGAGTTGCCGATAAAGCAGTTCGATATCATCATCTCCGAATGGATGGGTTATTTCCTACTCTACGAGTCCATGCTTGACACAGTCCTGCTCGCTCGAGACAAGTATTTGAAGCCTGGTGGTCTCATGTTCCCCGACAACGCACGCTTGTATTTAGCCGCAATCGAGGATCAGGACTACAAGGAAGAGAAAATCAACTGTATGTCGTCTTCTCGATGCCGCCCTGTGTTATCTTGATCTTTGTTATAGTTTGGGACAATGTTTATGGCTTTGATTACTCCTGTATCAAGGACATCGCACTCCGAGAGCCACTTGTCGACACTGTCGAGCTCAAGTCCGTGGTTACCGACCCCTATCTGCTGAAAGTATGGGGAATCCGTCTGCTCAACATTATCAAGGCTAAGTATTAGTAGCACATCAATCTGCTGACTGCCAAAAAGGAAGATTTGACTTTCCTTACGACGTTTTCGCTGTGCGCAACCCGGAACGATTGTACATAGTATCTTCACACTTTTTTGTCGTATCTGACCTTTCGAATGTTAGATATCCACGCTTTTCTCGCGTGGTTCGACATAACATTCGAATGCACCCACAAGAAGATCAAGTTCTCGACTGGACCCCATGCACAATACACACATTGGAAGTGAGTGCAATTTCTACTTTCCCAAAGGAGACGCCACTAACGAACTACATCAAGACAAACCGTGTTCTACACGCCCTCCACGATCACCATATCTTCGGACGAATTCATACACGGTACCCTCTCTTGTGCGCCTAACACGCGCAACAACCGTGATCTTGACATCACCATCGAGTATACTGCAAACGAGGAATCCACAAAAGTAGATTACAAAATGTGCGGGTTTCCTTCCATGCCATACCACCCGAGATCTTTAAGTCGAGACACAAGCACTGACCGGTTGTCAGGTCGTAATCGATCCCCCTCCATCACTTGTATCTCCCGCACCTTGTATACCCCTGCATATCCGCCCGCCATCCTTGTTCTAATGTCGGATTGGATTGGCGGGAACATAGGTATTAGACATCTGCCCTCTACTGGTTGTGTGGATGGAATACTGCTACGTGGGGATATTCGTCAAGTGGTGAATTATAGCTATTGTTTTGGAGCTATCCATACACTCTGCTTATTCATAGACAACATCTATACCATCGTTCTCGCTATTGACTACAGATGAAACGTATCCATCGCCCAGCGCTCAAGAGCATCGTTGTATTCGTGTGGCTTCTCCAAATGAGCCCAGTGCCCTGCATCAAGCTCTACGATCGTTAGACCACCTTTCGCGTACTTTTCAATCTCGGTGATGGCAAAGTCGCGGGGGCAAACATAATCATATTTTGCGACAGCCATGAACGCCGGTTTTCTGATCTTGATGTCCTCCTCGGATACCGCTTGACAGCCAATTATTCACGACTCGACACCAAAACAAATTGACGGCAGGAACGTACTTGCTTTGATACCATCGTTGACGCCCTGTAGGTTGCTTCTGTACCAGCTGAGGGGACTGTCCAGTCCGCCCTTGAGAAGGGACATCTTCGTGTATTCATAGTCCTTCATCCGGTAATATTTCAGCGCCCGTCCTCGTGCGAGCATCGAGCCCAAGACGACGATGGCGTACCTCGGGCGTCACGTAAGACCCTCTCGGGAGCCTCTTCTGCTGCCTGACGAATGCCTCGAACTCCCCAGGCAAGTTCATGTACGTCTTCCACACATCTGGATCGGCGGCGAAAAGGATGTCGAGGAAGGAGTCGATCTGGGTGCGCACGAAGTGAGGCAGTGAGTGATACGACGCGACGGGAAGCACTCCAGCGTGAATGACTTACGTTGGCCTCGATCAATGCCCCTGCGTCCGGTTTGCCAAAGAAGGTCCAGTACCCGATGATGGGGCGTCCGAACCGCTGTCGTTGAAACTCGAGGATGATATCGAGCGGGGGGAAGACAGAGGGCGGAAAGTACGTGACGGTGGTGAAGGCAAAGCCGAGGAACCTGTCGGAGTGCTTCACCGAGAGGATGCTGGCAATGCTTGAGCCCCTGTGTCGGGTCGTGTCATTACGTCAGCGCGGTCACACGCGGTGTGGCACGAGTCACGGCAACTTCGAGTAGTGCTCACCAATCGTGTCCGACCGCGATCACGTCCTTGACACCTTCCTCGTCGAGGATGTCCAAGAGGTCCTGTGCTACTGCAGTCTGCAGAAAATCGGCAACGTTAGTTGACTTGGGTTCAGTCAGTCCTGACCCAAGAAGGTCTGGAACGACCAATCCATATCCCTTTGACTGAAAATAGTCGATCTGATGGCGCCAGTCGTACGATGTGGATGGGAATCCATGGATAAACAAGAAAGTGGGCTTCCGGGGGAGTGACGGAGAGAACAGATAATAGTAGACAATGTTTCTGCTGGTCTTCTTGAATTTGGACTGTACCTTGTCCATGACGAAGAAAGTCGGGCGCAGGGGCCCCAATGTGAGGTGAGTCTTATATTCACCGTCTCCCGATCGCAAGCCTCTCTGATGTCACTTCAACCCCAGTGCCATCAAACGTGTCCCGATCTCCACCCGTGAGCGCCCCCGGGCTGGTAACTTCCGGTCGTTTTCTTCACATGCAGTCAGGTGCAAATTGTCATTTATCCATCTTGGAAAATCACGATGACCCATTCCGGGTTACCGATCAATCATCCAGCACCCCAGACTATTAGGAAACAGGTGCCAAGCCGACACTACGACTCAAAGGGAGAGATATCGTACCTAGCAGGCCATCGGGGGCGAATCTAGCCCCAGAGGGAAGAGTCTGGGTGTCCAGACTTCAGGTACGACCGGGTCACATCGAGAGCCAACCGCCATGCTTCTAAACAAGTTCGTGCGTGTTCACCAATCCTTGATGTGACCATCGTTCGCGCTCAAACGTATAGGAATTACACTTACCTGGTGGGAAGGATTATTTCCGACTGTCGCGTTCAGAGGTAAAATGAAGCGGCCATTTACATTGCATGGAGTAACTATATCAAGGCTTGTTCTCGTAACCGGCGTCCAAAGCATTGGAAGCAAATAAACGGGGTAAAGATCAAGCACTTTGCATAGCCAGTTGTTTGATAAGGTTCAGTGGCAGCCGGGGTTCAATTCGGCATGGGAATGGTTTCGGTCGTCTATCAGATGCAGGTCCCCAATTAAGACCTCTTGATCAGTGGTGATAAACAGGCACGCACGAAATTACTCCAGCGGTGAACTCCGGCGAGACATCAATCTCATTCCCATGGTCATCTTGCGCCTTTAGAAAGTCAAACACTGCGAGCATTGAGGCGATAGCGATCCATAGCGACGCATCGGCAACGTGCTCTCCAGGGCAAATCCTGAGGTAAAATTGTAGATTTCTATCACGTACACATCACAAGCTTCAAGACGCTCAAGCTCACCTTCTTCCAAAGCCAAAACCAAACGGGAAATAGTCTTCGGTGAGGGTGCCATCATCCTTGATGAAGCGTTCCGGCTTGAATTTGAATGGCTCTGGGTAGGTTACCTCGTCATGCGCAATCCCCCTGCGAAGAGGATCAATAATGTACATCAAGACGACATTGAATTCACCATATATTGGCCATGATAGTAGTCCCTAAGCCAAAGGTTTTTCATTTCTACGGAGACACTTGGTTGCAACTTGAACAGACCTTTCGGAATGTAAAAACCCTCATATTCATCTGCGGTACTAGTCGCATGCGGTAATCCTTCGTGTGGGCACAAGAGTCAGCACGAATTCATATTGAACGCGACGACTCACCCAATGTGGCAACGGGATGCCATCTCAGAGTTTCCCGTAAAACGGCCTCAACGAAGGGCAGAGCAGGCCGATCGCTAAAACTGGGCAACCGACCAGAGCCAACGACAGCATCTATCTCCTTTTGTGCTTTCCTCTGGGCTTCAGGAAACAGGATCATAGCGAGGATAAACACATCCAAGGAGAACGATGTCTACATTGGATTTATCAGATGTTTCTATGAAAGTATCAACAATAAAACCGCACAGTTTCCGATGCGGCTACATCGTGATGTTAGCCAACGAGGCACAAACGAACACTGCAAGCACTTACCTCCGTATGCGACCGAAGAGGTATGTCGGATGGCGAGAGTTACTTCGGGCAGGTCACCATTTTTCTCGTTCCTCCTGACGGCATTACCAACCAACGAAGGGGTTTCAGGTTTAGAAGCCTTTATGTGTTTTAGAAAACCGGCTAATCAAAGAAAACAAAGAATGGTACCATCTGCTCTACTCCCAAATCAAACAAGAGGGTGCGGAAAGCCTCTGCATAATGCTTTGATTCAGCTGCTTCTGCTTTAAACGAGCCGGGCATCCATGCAGGGAGCTTCAACACTTGAATGACGTTCATCCTCGGCAAAGGGGTGGTTTTTGGGACTGCGACACCTACAGAATGGAAACATTGCCAACAAGGCTGCTGTCTTCGGCTCGACAGCCTTTGATATGGCCTTCATGCCTTCCTCGGCAAAGTCAATCCAGCGATCCTTTGTCGGCGACGCATCATATCCATACACAACTGACATGACAATTGAAGTAGAATACCTGCACCGAGCTGTATTAGGCCAAATGAAAACATGGACGCATCCAGACGAACGTGTGAAGGTGCGCAGAGAAACGTTCCGGATCCTCGACAAGGTTGAGGATCAATTGGCAAGCTTTCGCGTACTGCATTGGCCGAAAACCCTCTGCAGCTTTGGCGTTCAGTATTTGATGGTAAATGCGGCGATGGAGACGCCAGGTGTCTCCATAAGGCATTAGGATAGTACCAGATGTGAGGCCATATCTGCACGTTTCATGAATAAGGAGGGCATACACATAAGCGGCAAAGAAAAGAGGTTTACGGCTCTGTGGTTGCAAAGAAGGGCCGATCCGAGTAGATGTTTGATCGAAGGTCCAACAAGTCACGAGCCATCTTTGCAGAGTTTATAATAAGGACGTCCATGTGCAAGATACGCGTGAAGATGAGGTCACCTGGGATGCGTTAGGTCTGAGAGATGACTTTGCACACTTTAAATACCATATAATTTACGCCATTGATAGTAGGTGAACCATGGTTTAGATGTATCAATGCTAAGCGCTGCTCCCAACAAGGGAAAGCCTTTGGGTCCTGGAGGGAAGCGTACGTTGCTCGGGTACCTGGACCATCCACGTTTAACGATGTACAGTGCCACCAGTAGTAGCACAAAGAGTACACCACGAATCAATGCTGCCATAGCCGTTCGTGTACTCGCAAGTCGGGAGCGGAGAACGGTAAGCGCTCGTATTGCCAGCGGCAGTAAGACTGAAGGTGATGGACAGTTTAATGAGAATGCGAGGAACCGAATAACTTGAGGGTGACCGGTTGACCAGTCACTCAGTGGGTGGAAAGAAATGTTGTTTATGAAAGGGACAATTATGTATATTGAATCCGCCGCGGCGTCGCCAGCGAGCCACATCACGCACAGTCTGGGATGCAACGTCCACGAAGACCCACAGCCTGTACGAGTGCAGCAATAACCACACGCCATCACCATCATCGCTTTCACGACGAGGTGTCACCGTGTCAGGACGACCAATCACCTTGAACTTGGCCCACTGCCGGTGTGTTCTAGTTTCACGTGCCAACAAACGAGGGTGGATGATACAAGTCGCAATGATTCCTCCAAGTCGTCGCATACGCCTTGTGTGGGTTTCTACTTGGTTCTCTCAGGGAAGAGAGGAGGATATATCGACGACGAAGACATGGCAACGTTGGCAACTCAGGCGACGTATCTCCCAGTCACGCAGTCGCCGTTGCCTCTACCATGCAACAGGAGGCCCGGGAACTTGAACTTTGCTGGCAAGGGAGCCGCAAGGAAGAGGTGCACCACATACCACTACTGAACGTCCCTTCCTGATAAGTGATGGCATTGATAACGGTCCTCATGCGACCACGACGGCGAAGGTTGTAGCACACCACCCAATATGAAGAAGCTACAGCAGAATGACAAGGCAGACACGACAACGACGCAATGCCATAGTTGACATGGCGCCATGCACCGTTGCACCTACTAAGAAAGTAAGGGCGGATAACGCAGACGAAGGGACACAATGATGACGATGGGGGTTGTTGTTGACAGCACGGCACCACGGCAATATGACTCGTCGTCTTTCCGCTCACCGAGGACGGCAGGATGCTCAGAAGTAGGAAAATAAAAGCGTATCATTAGCTCGACCTTTGTACGATCATACGAGATTCAAAAGAAACGAAGTAACTATATCGGAAATGGTCTGAGCTGGTAGTCCTTAGTGCTGGCCCCAAGTTGAATTTGGCCCCACTGCCAACTTGGGCCTTGTACTGGGTTGCTTTGTGGCACCGGATGCAATTCCATCTTTTATCCTATTTAGGGAATACGTAGCAGTGCGGTTACATAATCAACGCAAAATGGCAGGTGTTATTGTTGTGAAGAACAATGAAGTCGCGAGCGGACGGAATACAAAGGGAAGCATGGATCCACCGCTCATTGGGTCTCCATTTTTTCTCTTTCTTTTCTTT
The DNA here is from genome assembly GCA_038094335.1 of Tylopilus aff. striatulus. Taxonomy (NCBI): domain Eukaryota; kingdom Fungi; phylum Basidiomycota; class Agaricomycetes; order Boletales; family Boletaceae; genus Tylopilus; species Tylopilus aff. striatulus. The sequence continues at coordinate 3,564 of JBBPTY010000859.1, read as the reverse complement.
GTCTTCGTTGGAGTCGCAGGCCGACCCAAATGTCTTCACCAAGTCCTCCGCCTCTCTACGACGCTCACTCAACCTTGCCGACCTCTTCCACATCGCTCAAACCATACCTTGAACTCCCTCACATTCTCTCGCTCACATGGCTGGCCTACCCCGTTATTTCCTTGATGTTCGTCATTTTCAGACTGCAGATTTCCTCGGAACAAGCCCAGGCAGCGGTTTCCAGTGCAAAGGATGATCTGCTTGCGGCTTGTCGGGCTGCCGAACACGCTGCAACGTCTGCCGCCAGTATTCCACGTTACCTGGCCATTGCGACAAATCATCAGTTTGCAGACGCAGTCAATAGGACGATGAACGGTGCTCGCGAAGCCCTTGTCCTGGCATTGACCTGCATGGAAGCAATCATCAACTTCCTCATCAGTATCTACCGTTCTACGTTCCTCTGTTTCCTCGAACTTGTCGTCGTTGGTGGACTGAATCTTCTCATCGGTGCAGTCCAAGAAGTACGTTCTGTGACACCCCAGTTATGAGTCTCTCACGGGTCCCTCCAGATCAACTCTTTCTTGCAAAATAATCTGAACAGTATTGTCTCAAGTCTCAGGAACGATGCTACTGCTCTCAACTCCGCCATTCAGAGCGCTGTAAACTCTATAAACAAAGTTAACCCCTTTGGAAATATTCAAGCGCCTCAGTTTAATGTCTCCAGCCTCGATGCGCTCTCGCACATCACTATCCCTACCGACTTCGAGACCACTTTGATCAAGCTCAATAGTTCGTTACCTAGTGTATTAAACATCAAGGACGCTATCAAGGATTTGTAAGGTGTTCCATATTTTCAACGGTGGATGCATGTTTACGTCTCTCAGGGTGGATACCCCATTTGAGGCTGTCAAAGCTGATATCAACAATACTTTTATCGGCCTCACCTTTGATCCTACGCTGTTCCAAATACCAGCGCAAAACAGTGTTTCTTTCTGTGGAAACCTGGATACCTCCTCTGTTGACAACCTTGGCAATGATCTCCTCCAGATCACGAAGATTGGCACAATCATTCTGATCGTAGTGCTTTTGCTGCTGCTCGCTGGCTACGGTCTACTCGAGTGGTATAAGTGGGGTTGTCTTATGCGGCATCTTCGTCGGACTCGTGAGGCATGGGTATCCGATCCCACAACGTATCAGATTACTTCTTCCAGCATGACACCGTCTATAACGCTTACGGATTACAATCTCCTTATGCTCCAAGCTGACGGGAAACATCCACTTCTCACGCGGATCGCCTTTACGCTAGCTGCCCGGTTGCGCCTCACGCCTTCTCAACACATCCATCTTCGCTGGTTCTTCCATTATATCTTTCACCCTCCTGCGCTCGCCTGCTTTCTCATCGGCTTTTTCGGGCTGTTGTCCGTTCAGATTCAGCTCATTGCCGTTGGTCCTCTTGAAGCCCACTATACTGCTCAAGCCGCCGCTAGTGTGCAGGGCCTTTCAAACTCGATAGCCACGCAGATGAACAATAGCATGTACAACCAGTCCGCCACGTATGCCAATGATATCAACACCAAAGTCGAAACCATTCAAACTACGATCAACAACGGCCTTTTCGGTTGGGTCAATGGCACCACCACCACGCTCAACTCCACGCTCAACGACTTCTACACTGATGTTCAGAGTCTCGTGGGTACTGTCTTCAACGGGACTGTTCTCGAGACGCCAGCACATGATTTCGTCAAGTGTCTAATTGGATCCAAAGTCAATGCTATCGAAGAGGCGCTCACTTTCTTGAACCAAAATCTGAACGTCGATCTTCCACGGGTCAACGAGAGCATTCTTGTTCTTTCGCCGACCGACGTCGATGAAATCACTCGGCCAATTGCCACTGCTGCTATAGGCGGTACTTCAACCAATCCCCAAGGCCTCGTTGGCAAGCTCGTGGCAATATACGTTGACTCATTGAAGAAAGAACGGCTAATGTTCAGTATTTTCATGGGTTTATGGGCAGTGGTCGTATTGATGGGCCTCGTCATCGTATTTTGGCATTCATACGCTCGAAGATGGATAGATGCACACAATAGGCGGGAGTGGCAGAGAGAACAACGAGATGACCTCGAAGGATTCATCGTGCCATTCAAGGATACAGCGCCCAAGTTTCATGTAAGGGTGACTGAGAAAGGCTCCAGTACACTTGATCCTCCTGAACGGTCGTTTACGCCACTTCCTGAAGCTCGTTCGCCTTCCAGTGTCAACCTCTTCTGTCGGCCCGACCAACCACCCGCCCCAAATCATCCTCTCAAGTCTCTGGATCCTGCTTTCGGGAAAAGCTGGGATAGCTTCTGGCACGAGAGCGTAGACCCCAAGCAACCTGAACCCTCTGGACTTCGTTGTGCTATGAGTTATCCGATGAAGCTTATGGGCTTTGGCAAGAAGAATGGAGGCAAGGTGACGACTGGACTCTTCTCTATGAAGAATGATGGTCCACCTGCTTCAGACTCTCGCTCTCCTCGTCCGCAGTTGACGATTTCGGTTGAACAAGCCTCGAGGGCGATGTCGAAAGACTTGCCAAAAATTGATGGCACACGCTCCCCAGTGAAACAAATGTCCCAGTCCGCCTTGTCTGTGTTTCCAGTGCCTCCCTTGCACCCTCGGGCAAAGAATCTCCCCCTAAAGAAGGCCATTCCTCTCACCATTCCCCCACCCCCTCCGAGTCGCCAGCGGAACACCAACATTCCCAAGGACGCGGGTTCCACTCCTCCAGATCAAGGACCGTTGGCAATGCCCCTTTATAACGGCTTTGCAAAGCCACTCGCACCCCAGAAACCAGTCCATCTTGCGCTGTATCCCACTTTCCTCGCTGCCCACTCTGATGTGGCCCTCCCACATGAGAGACTCAAGCTGACCGTCCCCGTGCCAGCCACTCTGCCATCAGCCAATCTCCCCAGTCGACATGTATCTACCAGGTCGACGTCACGGCTTCTTACGAACATGCATGTAGAATCTCCAGGCGACCCGGTTGATCCGTTCGTCACGCCTTTTGATGACGACGCCACTGTGAGTTCCGCAAAGATGAAGAGAGTCACGAACACTTTTGCCGGCTTGGCCATGTAATTCTTGCACCATAATCTCAACATTCTGAATACGTGGACGACACATCTATACTTTACCATTGACACTAATTACTCTCGTTCACTGACATGGGGCTACCTTGCATATTCATACTACATATCTTGTACCACGCGCTCATGAATGCTGTATCTTTAGTGGATGACCCTGTTTTCATGATGCATACTTCTGCAGATAGTCAGGTAGTAGCAGATGTATTTAGTGCAATTTGACTCTATTCACTCATGCACGGACGCGAGCTTTGTTACCAGATAAAACCCGATTGCAGGTACAACAATTACAATTTGAAGGTCCTTTCACCAAAGTCTACGCTGCCAGCAGCTTGATCAACGAGCCAGCATATGCTCCGAAATGATCTGATCCACTCTTGGATCGACCTTGCCTAAAATCTGAATTGTCTCCGTCTTTAGGCAAGTGTCATGCGTCAGCCAGATGATTTGTGCAGACATCGAA